>JABJVR010016848.1:0-41145 GCA_025773905.1 Chitala chitala | reverse complement strand
CAATCAACCTAACCTGCATGTCTTTGGACTGTGGGAGGAAACCGGAGCACCCAGAGAAAACCCACCAAGCACAAGGAGAACATGCAAACTCCATGCACACAGACCCAAGGCGGGAATTGAAACCCAGGCCTGGAGGTGCGCGGCGACAGTGCTAACCACCACGCCACCATGCCGCCACGTCTTTTTATCATTTCCACTTGAAAATATTATTTCATCACTTTTCAAATCTTCATAAAACATACTTGTTTTGTGTTTGTAATTTTCTTTTTAAAAACTTACTACACATTTCTTTGTGCACATTGTTACCTAATTTTTTTAAGAGGTATGGCCGCATTTAACCTGACCTGTTACAGAAAAGTATAACTCCTAAGAAACCGTTGTCTTCTTTATGAGCTAATGAGCTAATAACATAAAAATGAACATTATCAGGAAGACTTTATTTGTACTTTTAGTCACTTAATCAGACCTTTTGAAGCTGCATTAATGTTGACTTCTTTCAAGTACAGACTTACTATAATGATATAAAATATTTACTATTGTCCACCAAGCAGGGTCACCATTATTTTGAGCCCTATGAAAGATATTATGGTACATGTTATGTTCACATGTTATGCTATGTTTTGCGTTCTGAGGGCCCATGTCAGTTACAAGCCCTTGAAATCATCCTAGGTTTCCACCCATTTATAGTACCCCTGACACAAAGCCACACAAATAACGAAGGAAAAATGATCAATTGCATGTTAATACCATTATGTTCTCTACATTCAGACAGTAAATGACCCGTGGCCATTTATGTTTCAATTCAACGGAATTGCGGGTCCGTCTACATACATATTGCCTTGAAGAAGTAGGTATTCTGATTTTGATGTTCTGTTAATACAATAAGCTTAATTTAACAATAAAAGCTTAATTTTTCACAATGATGATGATGTAGGCTATTGAATATTTTTGTGTATCTGATCATACCAATATTAAATTTTCCTTTACTCTTTCATTGGTGTTCAGAAGAGTATAGGTTGGTGGCAATGCACTGTATATCAGAACCAAAACCAAACCCCTGGATATTAGAGGTGCACAGAGGAAGCCAAATACACTAAAAATGTACCAATACTTAAAATTCATAACACTACAGGAAGTTTTAAAGATCAACAAGTGAAACCTACGCTGAGGTGTTTGACCAATGAGTGAAATTCATGCTGAGGTGATTGACCAATGAGTGAAACTCACACTGAAGTGATTGATCAATGAGTGAAACTCAAGTCCAATGGCGCTTGACCAATGAGTGAAACTCACGCTGAGGTGATTGCTCTGTAGCGCTCCTGGCCAGCTGTGTCCCAGATCTGGGCCTTGACGGTCTTGCCATCCACCTGGATGCTGCGAGTGGCAAACTCCACACCGATGGTGCTCTTACTCTCCAGGTTGAACTCATTTCGCGTAAAACGTGACAGCAGGTTACTTTTACCAACACCAGAGTCTCCAATCAACACAACTGAAATCCAAAAGGGAGAGGCAAAGATATTCTCAAAGACGGCACCACATGTTATTTAATGGTATGGTAGTTATGTGATTATCTAAATGATTAAAATAGCAATTTTGGTTATTTTTGGTTCTTCATGATTCTTTTGCATTTGTGACCCATGTATAATGCCTGCTATGGTCTTCACTCAATGCAAGATTAATTCACATCCAACAAACCAATGAAAAACTTATGTTGTTGTTATTTTTGGTATATTTTATGTGAGAGGCCATTGAGAATGACACAGTTATTTAGAATATCAGTACACCTTTCACCTGCATTTGTAAGACATTTACTTTGAGAATTTGCTGTCAGCAAAAAATGTAATACTGAAAACTCACAACATTGGCATTAGGTTTAAACAGCTATTGTCAAAATAATTATAAAAAGCTTTTAAAGATATTTCACCAGAAACTGCATTAAAAATTATTTTTGAAAATTTCAATTTAAAACTTTCACATTATAAATTGATATGATACCTATGTAGCACGTGACTTTGTTAGTTAAAATTGATACAGGCTAATGATATGTTTTATAACGAAAAACGTGTGCTTAAATGTATGCACTGCTTTTACAATTTTTAAGGAAGATGTTTCTATAATTGTCAGTTTTACTGGTTTACTTAATTTGCAGTGAAAGTTGTGTCTGTGAGAGCAATCTACTTTACAGTTTTTCTGACTGAATGAGTCTAGTGCGTGTTCATGAGTTCAATCAGAACAAGGCTTTGTAAGAACAGTTATCTGAAAACTGTCATCTGTATAAAAATACAAACCATTTCAAAGCTTAATTTAAAAATTGTTTAGCAAAATAAGCCTGTGTCATAGTTAGCCAATGACCGAACACAGTGTCCGCACTATGTTGCTGATGGTTAAGTTCTATGGTAACTGTATTACCTCGAATTTTTCAAAAACATGATTCAGCCTTATGAATACTACATGTTAATACTTCGCCTTTTTAATCAGACTAACATAAACATAGTCAGAAATTGATTTAATGGGGAGAGTTGATCGCGTATCCTTTCAAAAATTGAAAATGGTAAAAGGATATAAATTAAGAGTTTTAAAATGATACTCATTACGATTCTTGACAAGACGCTTTTTTTGCACCATCACAATCACTATCTGCTAAAGACGAGACCTTTTAAATCAGTCTCCTTGTGTCGAATGGTACATCATTAGGCTCACTTCCCGGAAATTTTATTTATCAACGGTAATTACTGGTTGGCGTTAAAGACTAAATACAAATCAGCAAGGTAACAGAAAACATTTTTGTACTTTAATCAGCCATGTGGTTAATCTAGTATTATTATTTTTTTATTATTATTATTTTTTTATATTCCTTCAGCAAATGCGAAGAGTGGACGACTGAAGATTAATCCTTTCACCGCCCTCCACGCTGATTTCTCTAAAAGATCACATTGTCAGGCTACAGTTTCGCAGAAGTCCATGCAAATCTTAATGCTAATGACAAATCCAGTATGGATTTTTCACAAAATCGAAAGCCACTAAAAACACTAATATAATCTAATGTATCCGCCTTTGCCTTTTCAATCGACATCGTCTTTCTTATCTCGTCAACATGAGTGTAAAAATAGATTGTCTCGTATCAGAATAAATGACAGAATAATAAGATTATGTGTTGTTCTACACGTTTAACCAAACGCAGGGTTATCAGGTCACATCTCCTCCACATAAAGTCGCATTATCTCAGTGAGCATCACACATACATGTATCAAATACCGTGATTACCTTTGAACAAATAATCATATTCGTCGTCTCTTGTCCCCATCTTCATCTAAATATAAAACAATATATCACACGCTTCGTTTAAAACAATAAGTATTTAAAAACAGTTAGTTTGCTTATTGTTTATATGACGCTGGGAAACAGGCAACCGTCCTCATTGATGTGTTTGCTCACTAGTCTCACTTCCGGCATCAGTCAGTTCGCTGAAAATTAAGCAGATACCACGATGACTAAATAAATGAAAAAAAAAATAAATAAATGAACATTAAGCACATCAGTTAAGTTTATATACAGCAGCAAACATTCAGGATTAGTTTATTTATGAAGAACACCGAACCTTAAGAAAAGGAAGCAAAGACTGGAATTTGAATTACCTAAAGATGTAGAACTAAACCTGAATCCCATTAAAAAGTTGGACCTAAAATTATTATTCACATTACCTATTCTTGTAAGGCTTCCGGTAAACCCCTTAAAAGAAAGGCAGTCTTTCTGGGGGTGTTGAGAAGGTGATTTATTCGGGAGTCATATCAGCATTTACCCAGTTGACGCCAGAATTTTAGCTCCGACCCACCGGCATGCTGTACACGATTCCTACCGCTTTTACAAAAACCAAATAGAAACGTTTTCACCAGATTTTGTGAAATAGGCAGCATATTTATTTGTTGTGTTACAACATAACGTGCATTTTTTTAATGTTCTGAAAAAATAACACAAGAATTGCTTAAAGAAATTACTGATTGCTTTTACGTAAAACATCACTTTATGAAAACGATGGTGCAATGATAATATCCATTAAAACAACGTCTGTCCTTGGTATTGGTTATCTCTACGGCGACCTTATAAATAAAATGTATTATTTTTATTATAATTATATGAAAGACTTGTCTATTGTTAAGGAATTTTAAAAATGTAACATTTAATTAATGTTACAAATGTAAATGTTACAAAGTACAACATATCGATTTCCTCGGGCGTTTGTCGGATTTGATGTAGCGATGTTCAGTTCCTGTGCGGAGTTCAAAGGTTTATTCTCTTTCGATTTCATTACTACGGATTTCATAGAAAGGATGCAGCTGCAGTACATTCTCCACACCGGATGGGGCGCTAGTCAATATTTCTAAAGTAATAAACTGTTTACGGAAGAGTATCTCTAATATATAGCAGTTTGTGTCAAACCAGTCATGGCAATAATCTTTTCAGGCATACTAAACCTTACCTGTAAAACAGATTGTACATATAATCAATACAATTAATTTTAATGTAAGTTATACCGGTTCTTATGGTGTAACAGTAACAGTTTTCACCTCTAACCGAGACGTAGCATGCAGAAAATTTCAGATGGTCAGACTTTGGATTTGTCAGAACCATGTGGTTCCAAGTTCCATGTTCTTGTTGGGGTAACGGGCAGCGTGGCAGCTTTAAAGCTACCTCATTTGGTCTCCCAGCTGCTCGAGTTACCTGATGTGAGTATGATCTCTCAGATGACAACACAAACTGGTATATTTATTGGAGAGCTAAGAACAGCAGATGTTTAAAATACTTTTGATGGCAAGCCCAAAATACGCAGGTCAATAACGTAGGTGAAATCAACAAAATCTAAGAAGATTACAGGCTCCTTAGAGAGGCAAGGGAATGTTGTAAAAATACAACAATCACTATAATTTTATTTGTCAGTGTGATACAAACTTTAATTCTGTTTAATTTTAAACTCTTGTTTCACATTTGTTTCGTGTGGACTGCGTGTTTTCCCCTTACTGCTTGTACATTATTTCAACGATTCGGTTATTTAGTTAAATTGCTTTCAATTTCCGCTTGTTAATGTAGGCTGCCATGTGAGATGGCTTTGGGCAACCCACACTTTAACGTTTTCATTCCCGATTCATGTTATTGTTGGTTGTTTGTTCCCCCACCTCAAGCAGCAACTATCAACCATCATGCGTTTTATATGTTACTGCAGCTGGAGTCACTGGTCATGAACCAATTAGATGGGGGGAAACGCTGTGGCAAGTGTAACAAATACGGACCAAATATCGTATTTAGATAAAAGAGCGTTGATGTAACATGGACTAAGTGATTATAGCTAAGTAGATATCAGGACGCAGTTGGCTCCGACTGCACGCAAATCGCGCTGCATCGTTGTGCTGTGTTTGTGGTGGTTTTGGATGAAATCGGAAACAGATGCTGTGCTGTCTTAATGCAGATCAATAAATTGACTTGAAGTAATTGAAATACTGCTGCATGTCATGAAATAAAGGAAATAGTACATTCAAAGTCTGAAGTTATTTGAAATGCATTTTAAATCATGCAAGAATACTGTATGTTCATTATCCAGCTGCTAATCCTGTTCAGTGTTATGCTTATCCTGGAGCCTGTCCCATGCAGCCTGGACAGGATGGACACACATGTGCACAATTTCCTAATTCACCTAATCTGAGGTTTGATAAACAGATTAATTTGGTTGTCAGATTTATCTTTTTTCAGTTCAGATTACTTTCTAGGAGAAGGCCTTTTTGAGTAAGAAGGACCTGGAAAAGGTCATCCATTTGTTCATTACCTGTAGAATCGATCATTGCCGTGCTCTATATGTCGGAGTACCCCAAACTGGCCAGACTGCAGTTGGCACAGAATGCGGCAGTGCATTTCCTAGCAAAGACATGTAGGTGTCAACATATTACTCTGGTTTTACAGTTCCTCCATTGGCTCCCGGTTCACTTCAGAATTAAATTTAAGATTTTACTGATAACCTTTTAAGCCCTTCACAACCATGCTCCTCTGTATTTTGAATCTTTTAGATCTGTATAAACTATCACACTCTCTGAGGTCAGGTGAACAATTGCTTTTCATGGTGCCTAACACTAGGTTGAATTGTCAAGGAGAACAGTCATTTTCAGTTGTTGCATCAAAGTTCTGGAATGATTTGCCCCCCTACATTAGACAAGTCTCATCTTTGTCTTTGTTTGAGGCATTCTTATTTCCCCAACATTTCTGTGTTGAAAAGAATACTGAGACTGTGTTGACTTTACTGTCAGTGAGTTGAGCCATTGTCCTGTAAACTTGTCTGTGTTACTATTTGAATTTTTGATTTGTCTTATGATTCCAAATTTTAATATTATTTTTTGAATTATCTATTTTGTTTTGTTTTTTTTTTGGCTTTTATAACATTTATGCATTTTTTAATTTGTAAAGCTCTTTGAACAGAGATGTTTAAATGTGCTATATACATAAATTTACCTTGATCTTAATGTGCACATATTTTAATTGTGGAAGGAAATCAGAGGAAACCCCCCACGTGAGCATGGGTGGAAGCTGCAGAGCCCCCAAATATGTGGAAGAAAAATTTTACACCCCAGCAAATTCAGTGGGAGAAAGTTTAAGTTTTCTTTCATGTTTAAAAGGAGGAAGGTCCAACTACAAAAATTTGGGAAGTTCTGTAACAAAAGAATCAGACATCTTTTATAGGCAGCATACTATGTTTTTGCTTTACTGGCAATACTACTTATTTTTCTCAATAATGTTTTCCTCCATTTTTCTCAGAATTTGTTGAATACACATTTATTTTTGACAGCAGCTACATCAGTGTGACCCCACTCAGGCATTAACTCTATTCCCTGAGGTGTTGGACATCCAAGTTCCATGTTCTAGCCCTCATCTCAAATTATTTGGGAGGTTTGTGATTTGTGAACACAGACAAGATAAAGTATTTTTGTTCTAAATTTTGCATTATTTAATAATGAGTAAAATAACTTGGTCTAATGAGCATATGGAAGAATAATAGAAGACTACATGAGGATGCACGTGTTTACCTGAAGAGTTGTATGAGTTCACCTACTGAGCATCACCTTCTTCAGCTCACAATGCAGAGAGCCTGATTCAATTACCTTGGTGGTGTGAGACATCAGTGAGTCACTCTGCCCCCCAGTTTTTAAAACATCTTGATGTGTGTGACATTTTTATCCAGTGTATATAACCCATTCAGGCGTAACTTTTAAAAATTAGTTTTAAAGAGTGGGAATACAAACCATGTTATTTTTGTAATTGTATGGCATTGTGTCCCTTCAAAATTAATAACTTGTTCAAATTTGAAAATGTGGTTGTTAGGATTTTTATTCTCTCCTCTGCCAACGCCTTGGAACTCAAGGGAATGTCCCTATTTTGCATATATTCTAATGCTTTTTACATTTCTTTTATCTGATCAAGTCAGTTTCACAATTTAAAGGTGAGAAGAAAAGGCGGAAGAGGTACCAGCAGAAAAGTTTGCATTTATTTTTATGTATCAGCGATTGTCCACAAAATACTGAGGTTTCTGCTTGTTTGTGTTCATTTTTACATTCCATTGTAGAGGTCAAAGGTCACTATACACTGTTCAGTTTACCAACCATTTTTTGTTTGAGGGGACGAGAGAAGTTTTCTTTTGTCTTTTTCATATGAGTGACAGGATTAGTAACCTGATGTGATGGTAACCATTGAACTGAAATTATTGTACCTCCTTTCTGAGAAGTATTCATTAAACTCACCTGGCAAGAATCTTGTGAAAAAGAGGAAGGGAATGTAGAAATGGAAATGTTTTCTAGATTCTGAGCGTTTATACTTTAGGTTCAGCTTTTGCAATAGATTTGTAGCAGCTGCTGTGTGGAAGCATCTGGTCCTTCAGTTTTCTGTTCATACAACAAAGTGCTGAACCTTTGAGGCCTCACGAGTCTGGGTTGCTTCCTGTGGTATTTCTGAGTAATTGACACATTGGCTGTTGCTGAACACTTGAAAGCCAAAAAGTTTGTCTGCTACTGACCTGTACCTCAACCAGCGTACGTGTGTAGCTCCTACAGGCTCTTTCGACACCCTCAAAACTTGTATATTAGTGTCAGTTTGCATTTCACTTTAGCTGCTGCTTTTTGAACACAACAAACTGGTTTGACATTTTAAAAAAAACCGATCTTAACCACTTCCCTAAAATTTAGATGAAGGTTTTCTTTTTTTTGCATGGGAACTTGTGTATTGGACTTTGAAAAAAGGTTTTTTTATGTTTGTCTCTAATTCACGTTTGAGAGTGTTCACAGGCAAAGTCAGATTATGGAGACGTTCAGGAAGTAGGAGATTCTGAGCTGATACACTACTTCCTTTTTATATGCATGTAGCTTTATTTACTCTAAATGTATATGTCAATTTCTTTTTTACTAAAATGTTTAGAAAATACTTTTGGTGCGGTCTTTCCTTGATGGACAACATTCCCTAGTCAAAGGAGTATAGGGATCACGTGTATAGGGATCACAAAGTGTTTTTTGTGAACCTCCAGTGATGCCACAAGTGTGGGTATGGGTTTTAATGTGGGATTGAGATGGTTGTCTGTGGTGCAGGTGGATGTCAGAGTGGTCAGCACTGAACATGCGCTCCACTTCTACAAGCCTGATGATGTCGCGGTCAGGGTCTACACCGACAGAGACGAGTGGGAGGTGCGTACACAACAGCTGTTAACTTTTACAGCTGCTTTTGGTCAGGCATTCAGATTGTGTAGGCACGCAGCTTTTGGTTCCCCAGTTTCATGATGGTTCTTTGATGGTGTGTTTGTGCTTTAGGTGTGGACAGAGCGCTCGGACCCAGTTCTGCACGTGGAGCTAAGACGCTGGGCTCACCTGCTGCTCATTGCTCCCCTTGACGCCAACACCTTAGGGAAGCTGGCCTGCGGCCTGTGCGACAACCTGCTGGTGAGAACCCATGTGCTTAGCGCATTGGCAGCGCTCAGGTGGTGGCGTGTAATGGAGGCTGCCTCTGTCTGCTCGTAGACATGTGTGGTGCGTGCCTGGGACCTGCGGCGCCCGCTGCTGTTCTGTCCTGCCATGAACACTGCCATGTGGGAACACCCTATCACTGCCAGGCAGGTGGCCATGCTCAAGCAGTTTGGCTACGTCGAGGTTCCCTGCATCACGAAGAAGCTGGTCTGCGGGGATGAAGGTGGGTGCTCAGCTCGACATGTATATATTGTAGACACATCTGGTAATGCTTGGACTGGATGTTAGATTACCACTGCTGGACAGAATACATCCTTCTTGTGAAAGAATCTAAATTTCAAGCATGTGCAGTAAGAAAAAAATAAGCATGAAATATTGCATCAGAATCAGTGTTTTCTGTTTTATTGAGTGCATTTTATGAAACCATGTAGTAAGGAGTGAGGATGTCACACATTTTGTGCAAAAGGCCTATCTAGAATAAACAGGTTCACAGGTTTACTCTCTTTAAAGGAGTTTTTTTTTTTGTTTTTACAGCAGTGTTTATTTTAATGTAGTAGTTCTAAATGAATCTGATATAAGTACAATACTTGTAATTATGAGCATTTGGCCAGGGTTCATAGATGTGTCTCCTGATTGTGTTTACCCTTTGCATGCTCTGAGCGTACTGGGGTTTTCCTCACAGTTACACAAGACATCAGGTGATTTGGTAAATTGCATGCATGCATCCAAGGCTTCAGGACACCCATGACTGTGCAGGGTTCATGGTAGGAAGGTGGATTTTTAGATGTTGAAAAGTCTGAGTGAGCAGCTGTGTTGGACGTCACTTGAAATCATGGATTTCAGTTTGCCAAACTTAACCTATGGCAGTAAATTCATCAATGACATCGTCTGTTTTACAGCTTGGTTGGCAATGTCTCCAGTGAATCTTGATATTAACTTGCACAAAGTGATTTGCAATTTGTTTGACATGAAAGCTTTTGCCTGTGAAACAGTTCGTTATTAGGATCACATTTCTGTAACTATCTTCTGTGGATTTTCTCCCAATAGGTATGGGGGCCATGGCAGAAGTGTCAACAATTGTTGGCATAGTTAAAGAATACCTTCAGCAGTCTCATGCTAACGCAGGACAGACATAAAGGATGTGTGTAGATACTGAGTATATGTAATTTTAATTAATTTTCACACTATTGCTTCAGAGTCCTGGGCTTTATTTAAAAATTTTTACCATGACCCTATGTACAACGATAGTTCATTGTACGGGTCTGACTAGAGCAAATGTACATTTTATTTCATTTATTTCGTTTTTAAATCTGAAACCTAGAGAGGATTGTTGGAATATATTCAGAGGTAATAAAAGATTTTGTAAACTTATTTTGAACTTTTTTCTGGTGTCTGTTGTTTGATTTTCCATTTTTTATTAAGATATCAAAACACTTGCTTCAGTTTGCTTCCTTTAATGGACCTTCGGTTCAAATTGTTTTAGGTGAGGGCAGGTTTCCTTAAAGGTATCTTTGTTAATTGAGTTTTGTACCTGAAATCTGTGGTACATGTCCGCTTTGTAGACACACAGGTGTCTATATATATATATATAGTGCCTAAGCAAATGACTGATTTCCTCCTCAAGAATGGTTATACTGACACTTCGGTCCAGAAAGGTGTACCAGGGTGTGCAGAGCATACAGGCTCCTTAGAGAGGCAAGGGAGAACGAGGGTGATTTGGTGGTCTTGTGGTTAGATCTGGCCAATGCCAATGGCTCAATGCCAAGCTGGTCGTAGAAACGCTGGTGAGGCACCATGTTTCAGCCTCAGTGAGAGATCTCATAATGGACTATTATGGATATTTCAGCATGAGAGTCTTAGCAGGATCAATAACATCGGAATAGCAGAGTGGAGGGGGGAATCATCACAGGCTGTACCATTTCTGTGATCCTTTTTGCTTTGGCAGTGAATATGTTAGTGAAATCTGCTGATCCGGAATGTAGACGTCCCAAGTCGAGATCAGGGATCTGCCAATCCGCGCCTTCATGGACGAACTGACTGTTACCGTAAGGATTGTTGACAGTTCATCGTTGTGAGTTAAATATAATTTTTTAGTCCTTAAAAATAAAGGAACTAAATGGTATTGATGTCTTCACTCATCATTATTTTTGAAGTAGCTTGACTACATCCACATGAATGGCAGGACCCAAGGTTTCCCATCAGAACACTGCCCAAAGCGTCACACAGCCTCCGCCGGCTTGCCTTCTTATAGTGCATCCTGGTGCCAACTCTTCCCCAGGTAAACAACGAACATGCACCCGGGCCATCGACATGATGTAAAAGAAAACACGATTCATCAGACCAGGCCACCTTCTTTCATTGCTCCGTGGTCCAGTTCTGATGCTCACATGCCCATTGTAGGTGCGTTTGGAAGTGGATACTGGTCAGCATGGGCACCCTGACTGGTCTGTGGCTATGCAGCTGCATATGCAACAAACTGTGATGCACTGTGTGTTCTCACACTTCACTATCGGAACCAGCTTTAATGAAATGTTATACACCATAGTTGTCATAATGTTATGGCTGATCTGTGTGTGTGTGTGAGATCGATACATGTAAAAAGCACAATAACCACCACTAACATACTAGATATGTCACTTGATTTCCCCATAGATTAAATTTAGTATTTTAATTTGTCTTGACAGAGGATAATCAACTTTTATTGTCACTGCATACACGTTGCACATACATGTCACGATGAAATTTGTCCGCTGCATTTAACCCATCCCCTTGGGGGGAAGGGGTGAGCAGCCATACATGGCACCCAGGGCGCTAGCGCTGAGTGTCTTGCTCAAGGACACACCTGGCTGGGGTGGGATTTGAACCAGGAACCAGGCAATTCCCACTTCCCAGCCTGATGCGCTACCCATTGAGCCACCAGCCATGAATATATATATGGCAACATATAGTGCCTTTAATATTATGTAATAAATAATATAGGGCAAGATATAGTGCCTTTCACAACAAGTTGTCTCAAAGCGCTCTACAGAAAGAAATTACAGATAATACAGAATTTGCAGCAGTCAGATGATTGAGGTTAAAGATAAAGACATATAATAAAAGTAGGAGAGGAACCAAAAACTCCACAGTGTGGAGGAAAAAGCCTCTGGGGGTCCAAGGCTGACTGGCTGCCCAGCCCCTTCTGGGCATACTAACATTACACAGTGGACAATGGAGACTATGAGTGTAAATAGCATTATGGGGTCCTTCTGTGCTCCAGGTGATGGAGCAGCTGTCTTCAGGCTCAAGGTGTTCCTTGGGTGAAGGCCCTATCTGAGGAGGGGGTGGTACTGTGAGTGTCAATGACTCTAGCAAGGCATCCCGCTCAAATGCTGGGTGCACACTGATGGATAGAGAAGGACTGCAGAGAGGGGTTTGTACATTATACAAACACTAGCATTCCCATAATAAAATGTCACAGGTACATTGGCATGTATAGCAGCAGTAATTACAGTGGGCTGTGGAGACTGTTGTGGGAAAGCTAAATGAAAAAAGGTCTTCAGTTGGGATTTAAAGACTGAGACCGATTTGGCATCCTGTACATAACAAGGCAGACTATAGATGTTGAAATTCAAGTGTATATGTTTGATTTCCTTCATTATAAACAAAAATATGGTAAATTGTTGTTTAGCTGTTTACCCAAGCTGTTAATCAGTGCACATGACATTAAACTGCCCTCCCTCTGACTTTGACAGCTTTTACTTTTCTTTCACATTTTTTTACACACGTGTTTGCAGACACACAAGTAGAAGTCTACAAGTCAGGTGTCATGGATTAAGCTACTCAGATGCAGTCAGAGAAGCTACACAGGTTTATTTACAACATTGAAGTCCTAACAGTCTTTCAACTGGTGTTCAGAATGCTTCAGGTAGTACTCTGCGTTATGACCAAAGAGGTCTCATCCTCAGGATTTGTCCAGTGATGTTTTTGGTTTCCGTGTGTATATAGCAGGGGTAGTATATTGTGCAATGTTCATTCACTAATGCTATCTCAAAAGGGATGTGTGGAGCCAGAGTTGCACCGAAAGTGCATAAATCTGTGGAATAGATAATTCGGTAAGGACAGGAAGTTAGCCATAATTGACATAAACAGGTAGCATGTGTGTTTGTAATTACTACAAGTCATGGCTGTACAGTAAATGCTGTAGGGCATGCCTGTATCGCTGTGAGAAGGCCTACTTAATATCGAGTCAATAAAAAACATAGCTTGGCATACATCTTCACTCTGCTGTCAACAAGGGTCACAGTGGCAGCAGGTTAAATACGTACGTCAACCTAGGCTTTTTTTTGCAACCAAAAATTTCCGCTCCTCCTGAGGGATTGTCAGGTGGTTGACACCTATAATATACTGTCACGTCCTGAATCTTTCACAAGGACATCGCCCATTAGAGAAACTCTCCGCAACCTTCCATTGGTGGTCAGCCCAGTAGATCTGCCGAGAGATCTCATCATCTGTTGATTTTGTCCTTTCAGTCATTACACTTAGCTTGTGACTATAGGTATGTAAAAGTGTATGTAGTTTGACAGGTAAATTTGACATTTGTCCTCAAATTCAGCACTGACCGAACAGCTGATGTTGTTCAAATCCACTTTGCAATCTTAAACTCCCCTTTCACAATTTTTACGATACTAAATATCTAGAAAGTGTATTACCTCCCCCTTCAGAAATAATCAACATTTGCTCTTTTCGCATATACAGAGTTGTTAAATATTTACATAAGTGTAAATGGAATTGTTTTCTAACAAACTGTTCTGAAATATAAGACAGTCCTCACTTTAGCATTATTGATTTAGTGTGGATATTGAAGCCTTTGTAAAAGCATTTCTAAACACCCACACAGACTTCGAGTACATGTGCGGCTGTCGTACGAGCTCTATCGCTGCGTGTGCATTTGTGTGTGTGATACTGTGACACCTGTGCCAGGGGGACATTAGCCCAGTAAACTGACATGTTTATCATCATACAACAGCAGTGCGAGGGGACCTCTCCAGGGCTGGCTCAGTGGGAGGGCAAACACAGCTTTGGGAAGAAGGGCTCCTTAGGGATGCATATCTTCCACTGGAAATTGAGTGTCTGGGGCCTTTGGATCTGAGCTAAAAACAAGTTAAACAGTACTGTATGAAGCAGTGGCCATGCTGGGCTGCGTGTGTAATATTATACATGTTATTTACACGGTGGTATTTTAAATTCACCGTGTAACAAGTTCCATGGTGTAGCACACCAGTTGAAATAGTTGTTGAAATAGGCTAATAATAGAAATAACCTGATTATTTATGAGAAGTCAATAATATTTTTCAATAAAATGTTATTAAAAGGTGGAATTTTAAACATGACTAGTTTTATTGACTCAAATTTTAGTCTCTGTAAAACTTCCCGAACCTTTCAGATTGCTGTAACTTTATCATATGACACCTATGGATGGATTAACATTAATTTAACAACAGCAAAAAAACAAGAATGACGTGTTTCTGTGCTGTAATGTTGTTACGTTATTATTATTATTATAACTGCACTAATCATTTCGTCAACCCCTTATAAATAATATAATTCCTGGTTTTGAGAGCCTGTCTTTGAACACACACAGTGAGTGAGTGAAAGACAGACAGACAGACATACACACCTGTAAATATACCAAGATAACTTATTTAGTCCTGCCTAGTCACCTAAACATTGTGGTTTTGAACTTTAGCAGAGAATCCATGCCACACTAGGAGAACCTGCATGCTCAGCACAGAAATTAGATGACAGTGAATTCCAAAAACCTTGAGGCATGCCCCGTCCTGAGTGTCTGCTGCCTTGTGCCCTAAAATACCTGGGGTAGGCTGCAGGCTCCCTGCACACCTGGATTACATGAGTGGTGTGCAAAATGAATGGATGGTCGGAACCTTGATGCAAGATGCAAAAACAGGACCGTATTCACTGATCCACCAACTCACCCCACCAACAGGTGAACTTTACTAATATGCATTTTTTGACATAAGTTTCAAGATAAATATCCTGAGCTATGATTAGTTTACTATTAGAAATAGTATTCGCTATGTTAAGCTTTGAGGTGTCCCATACACAAATATGACTAAACAGAAGTACAACTTTGCTTGGAGTTTCTAAATTTACAAACTGCCCTACATCAAAACCTGGATGAAAGAGGTTAATCTGTTAACAAGTTCTTGTCCTATTGGACAACCATCTTTAATTTTTGAATGCCTGTGCAGGAACTTTAAGACAAGTAATTTCTAGAAACAATTTAAGAGAATAGATTGTTGCTTTAAAAATGTAGAATAATGTCCCACATACTACACATGTTGATAAATGTGAGCATGTGAGTAATAAAGACCAGATCAGGCCTTCAGATGTGCGACAGTGGAAGGTCTGAGGAACAGTGATAAGGTGTCGTTGTGGCCAGTGTTTCACCTTGATCACTCAGTATACACCTCCCACCTCTACCCTTCCATTGTTTCCTAGAATTCCC
This sequence comes from Chitala chitala, assembly GCA_025773905.1. NCBI lineage: Eukaryota > Metazoa > Chordata > Actinopteri > Osteoglossiformes > Notopteridae > Chitala > Chitala chitala. The sequence continues at coordinate 25,653 of JABJVR010016848.1, read as the reverse complement.
CACTGAGAAATGCTAACAAACTGCACCTCTCACCTATGAGAATGGTGGCAGTCCCAGCAGGACAGCTGTGCTGCTGCACTTCAGCTGATGTAACTCCAAGGCAGAGTGAGCTCATGCCAGTATGTTGGCACCTGGGGTCCCACTGCACCTGAACACTTGCACTTATGAAAATGATCAAATTCATTCAACACAGAATCTGTACTGTTGAAGACAAGTACTGATAGGACTAGGTAATTATTTGATGCATACCATATAGTCAGTTGACATGCTTTTTTTTACCTTTTTATGTCAAGAGAAAATTTGCTTAAATTTCAGCTTGTTCTGTCTCAAAAGTGCCGTGGAAAAAAAATCTGAGACATAACTTTTAGAAATCAGACTTTGTTGAAAATATGTTCTGTTGTTTCCACCAAGCACTCAAGGGGACAACCTCTTTCCCAAACACAGAGTCCCCCAAACAAAAGAACACAGCCTTTTTACAGCATTTCATAATCTCTAACAAATCCCTGCAAACAGAAGAACAGATGCGAACAGAATACAGATTGTTAACTGTTATCATACACTTTATGCACATTCCTTCTCGTTAACGGAGATGGCCCTCAAGGTCCCCCTGACCCAGATGTCCTTGGGCCCCCCTCCCTCACATGCTGTTACACAGACTCTCACGCAAATCTTTGTTTTATAAATGCATTACAGGTAAACATACATTACACACTTTTCTACAATCCTTTATGAATTCAAACACTCTGATTAATTTGATTCAGCAGCACAAGCTTTTGAACACTTCAGTCGAGCGGTCAGGGCTGCAGGGTCGCACTTTGTTTGACAACCTCCCTGTTGCCTAGACCCACTGTTATTTGCGCTAGAATAATCTGCCAAATCTGCAAAACAATGTTAATTAAAAGGAGTGCAAAGACAGTGGCAGCATTCAATATTTCCCTTTTACAGCATGGGGCAGGTGAGACATTCTTGCGTGAGGTCACGGTCATGCTGCTTCTCCCATTTGTGGGAAGATTGTGGGGCTGCTTATCTCTGTGTGACATGCACTCCCTGAAATTCCTCTGCCCTCTCCCTTAGTTACTGTGCCCTATTGTCTCTCGCATTATAAATCCTTCACTTGCTTTAACTACAGTTACCATATCCATTTCCATACATCATTTAATTTTCAACACTTTCCCACTTTTATCATACACATAATGAACTAATTTTTTCCTGTTGAAACAGGTTATTGGTCACTGGCAATTACCACATGAAAGAACTGTGTTGTTTCTGTTGTAGCCATTATAACTAGAACATGTCTTCACACTATCTACTGTATGTGTGAAACTCTGGAGGAAAAAAAATGAAAAACTTGTTAATGCTACAACTAGCAAGACCTGCAGAGAGAGGAAGATGGCATAGACTGAGTCCTCACTGTGAACTCACGTGACAGGAGGAGATTTCATTTTAAAGTCAATCTGATTTAACTCACAAATTAGATTTTCACATCATTCAGGCACAATACATGTTGTTATTAGTTATTACAGTCTACTGTTTTACGGAAAACAGCAAGTTTTCAGTTGGAAAAGGACTTATGACAGCTGTCATGTGTATATTTTGCGATATGTAAAAGCATTATATAACACTAAGAAATTTTGTATTCAAATTGTCCATGCCATTTGTGTGTACTGAAGTAAAACAATTATCTTGTAGGCTACAAAGGCATTTTTCAAAACAAATTCAGGTTCATATTCTCCTGTTTTCAAATGGTGTTTTCTCTGCAAAAAATTCAGTGATACAGTAAAATTGATTTTTCATTACAGTACTTTGTTAACAGTTGTTGCGAATTTGTTAGCATTTTTTTTCACTTGGCTGCCAAACAGCAACACTTTATGTGAGCAGTGACAACAGAGCAATGTTCTAGTCATGTTTACCCCTGAAGAGGCTGAATGCACTTACAGGCAGGGTAGCCAAGGTTTCAGTAAAAATACCATATCAATCTGACACATCAACTTAGTTTAATTGTAAGTGCATGAAGGTTAAGTATAGAATACAGCAAGTTCACACTGTATTTTATCAATGGTCAAAGCATTTAAACCATTCTATTCCATCTCTTGTGTTTCCATAAAAAATTTTGTTTTGTCCAGCCGAGAAGAGAGTTCTATTATGTTTCCATGTTGGATGGCCACAGAGGACAATGCTTAATTGCAGGGCTGCACTGAGAGTCTCCAGGCTCTGCAGGCTGGAAAGCCTGAAGGTTGGTTTCCATAGTTTCTGGAAATGGAAGCAGCTTGAAGATTGCTCTAGAGAATGAGCCTTCCAGTCTTATCCTCCCTGGTACACGTACACCTACCCAAGAGGCTGGGATGGACGGTTGAAACCACCAGCTTGTCTAGACAATACTACTGCAGTCCCAAGAGATGAATAATTATCCACTGCTTACAGCTGCAAAGTAGTCAGATTGCATGATGCAACAAGCACCTGAAATGAAACCACCTTAAGGACGGTGTAACAATAAATGAGTTCAGCACATTCAGGCTGATACAGCTAAGACTGCATGCTCTGATGTGGGATTGTGTAATAATTGGCTTACATGTGAGGTCGTAATAAAACATAACTGCATGATTATGGTTTAAAAATATTTTATCACTGATTGTGAATAAATTGTTCATTTGATCTGTGTATGTATTCAATGTGCCTGTAATGCATGTTAAAATGAATCTTATCTGCAGTGCATTCAGGATATGAAATACTGCGAAGGACAAACATAATAGCACTGTCCACAGAAAAGAAGAAAAATGTACAGATTTTAAGGGTGTCTTTGACCGTATGTTCACAAAGACACAAAGAGTCATGGGACTGTACTTAACAGAGTGAGAAGCATTCTAACAGCCAAAGTGGCAGGAGAAAGATGAATGTCGGGGGTGGAGATGCTGCTTGGTAACATGCACTGACACTTCGTGCAGCAAAAAGTGAGAAAGACAGACTTCACTGTGATGCCAAGACTGTAAAGGATATTCTTGTCATGGAAACCTTTTTTTAAACAAATATGAAGCCAGATTCAGAATCAGAATCAATTTTATTACCAAGTACTTTTTCACATACAAGGAATTTGTTTTGATAATATGGTGCAAACTGACAAAAAAAAAAATTTAATTAACAGGAAAAGACTGGAAGGGTAGGAAGTAGTACAAATAGATTGAAGATATTAAAACTTGTGAAAACAATAATACAGCAGTTGTAGTCCTGTGTTGAATACATACAATTAAACTAAGTGGTTAAAAAATCTAAAAGGCAGTAGGATATGCAAAAACAGTCAGGCTGAGTTAGTGCAGAGCATACATGTTGTGCAAATGTGCAACGAGTTTGGTTAATGAACTCATTGTGTTGGTGTATGTCATGTCCACAGAAATAATGACTGTTAATGGGGGTCTTGGGCCATGTTGATTAAGGCAATGCAGATGGAAAGAAGCTCTTTTTGTGTCATGTACTTTTGGTCCTCCTTGCCAGAGGGCAGTGTTTCAAAAAGACTAGCATGGTAGGGGTCAACTACAATCTTTCTGGCACACTTTAGTGTGCTAGAGTCATGTAATTCCTGAAGAGATGGCAAATTGCAGAGTGGATGATACACTGCAGTCTGTTTTTGTCCATGGCAGTGAAGGCAGCATACCAGACGATGATGGAGCAGGTCAGGATAGACTCAATGATGGCAGTGTAGAAATGTACTATCAATGACTGTGGCAAGTTAAACTTCTTGAGCTGCCAGAAGAAGTACATCCTTTTCTGCTTTTTTGATTAGGGAGCTAATGATGTTAAGATGATGTTAACAGTTAAACGTATGTTAACAGTTAATGATGATGTTAAGATCCCACTTGAGGTCCTGGGTAATGATCGTGCCCAGACAGTGGAAGGATGGTACAATACTGATAGGGGAGCCACACAGGGTGATCAGGGTGGGTTCGTGTGAGTTGTTCCTAAAGTCTTCTATCATCTCCACCAGTCAGGGTGGTGTCATCTGCAAAGTTTAAGAGCTGAACAGACTGGTGACAAGAGGTGCAGCTATTTGTGTACAGGGAGAAGAGGTGAAAGAACACAGCCCTGTAGAGAACCAGTGCTAATGGTGAGGGGGTGAGAGGTGTTTTTCACCAGCTTCCCATGCTGCTTCCTGCCTGTCAGGAAGTCTGTGATCCACCTGCAGATGGAGCCTGTCATGCTGAGCTGGGCGGGTTTGTCTTGCAGCAGGCCCAGTATTATGGTGTTGAAGGTAGAACTGAAGTCCACAAAGAGGACTCTGGCATAATTTTCTGGGGAATCCAGGTGCTGAAGGATGAAGTGTAGGGCCATGTTTACAGCATCATCTGCAGACCCATAGGCTCTGTAGGCAAACTGCAGGGGGTCCAGGACTGGGTCTGTGATGTCTTTCAGATAGGAGAACACAAGGCGCTCCAATGACCTCATTACCCCAGAGGTCAGGGTGATGGGACTGTAGACAAAATAATAGTCTGACTTCATGCAAAACAGACATATTGGTAATAATAGTTGTTTGATTTTAAATATGACTGACTAGAGCCACCTAATACCTGACGACAACTTGATTTTTTTCATTGGATTCTACAAAGTCTTTGATACAATCGAAGATGTATCTTTAAAGTTATTGATTTCTTTGGCTTTAGAAAATACTTTAAAAATATAATGCAGACATTATACAATGGCTACTCCAGCTCTGTAAAATTAACATATGGCACCTCTAGAAAATTTAATATTCATTGCAGTATTAGACAAGGCTGTCCAGTATCTCCATTTGTATTTTTGGTAATTACACAAACATATTAAGTAATCATCAATCTTAGGAATAAATGCTGTAGGAAAATAATTCAAATGATCCCAGCTGCCACAATGATGCTGCGGTTTTTCTAAAAGACAAACACCAAGTGTCAACAGCAGAGTGTCCTTTATTCATGAATACACTAATGTATCTGGTGTAAATATGAATATGGATAAATCTGTGTTATTCTTATTGAAAAGCTGTAACCTACCATCTTGTTATGGTATCCCAATTAAAGATAAGCTCTTATACTTAAGGATTACTATTTGTAAAAATGTAGCCCAACAAATTAAATTAAATTTTGACCCTATTATTGAGAAAGCAAGAAAAAAATTAACTCCTGGTTAATGTGAAACATTTCTATATACAGTAGAACTCCATTATCAAAAACAAGGAATCTCCAGATCAGTATATATATCATTATCATCAAATGGAGTTGAAGTATCCTACATTGTCATTAAAAAACTAGGTAAAATATTATATGATTTTATCTAGAAGAAAAATAACCCCATTGTTTTAAAAAAAAAAAACAGTCATTAAAGGTAATAAAAAAACAAAGTGGTCTTGTTCTGGACCTCAGCACACTAAGCAATACATTTAAAGTCCAATGGATTGTAGAATGTAATTTAAAAAAAACAAAACAAAAAAAATATAAACAATAGTATCTGATACTCCTTTCCTACATGCTTATTCAGTTGTATGGGTGGCACTTACTTTTTGTTAAAATGCAACTACTCTATGGAAAAATTTAATTAGTCAATTATCACAAACAAGCATTGTTACCATGGTATTTAGCATATAAACACACACAGATACAGTACTTCATCTGGAATACTAAAGACATATAAAAACAAATCACTTTTTATCACTCATGGTTTGACAATGGAATTTTCTTGGTAAGACAACTGCTAGACAATGATGACATGCTGCTGTCACACCAAAGGAATATACTGTTTTTATTGATGTAATTCCTGCTGGATCTCTTCAGTTACTAAGGAGCATAATTGCGTAGAATCTAATACTATGAGATTTATGCATATTTCAATGGGGGCATTTGATATAGGTGGCATGGTGGTTAGCACTGTTACTGTGTACTTCCAGGCCTGGGGTTCAATTCCTGCCTTCAGTGTGTGTGTGTGTGTGTGTGTGTGTGTGTGTGGAGTTTGCATGTTCTTCCTGTGCTTGGTGGGTTTTCTCCAGCTGGTCTGGGTTCCTCCCACAGTCCAAAGACATGTAGGTTAGGTTGATTGGTGTGTCCGAATTGCCCGTTGTGTGTGTGTGTGCCCTGTGGTGGGTTGGTGCCCTGCCCTGGGTGTTCCCTACCCTTTGCCCTATGTGCTCTGGGATGGGCTCCAGGCTTCCCTGTGACCCTCACTGGGCATAAGCAATTAAGATAATGGTTGGATGGCATTTTATACAACAAAAAGAATTATAAATTATAATGGTCTTAGTCTCCCAGTGCAGTGTGGGGAGGTGGCATGATATGCATTACTGACTATAGTGTAACAGTGATACACATTCTCTTCTCTGGTCGCACATTTAATAAACTGTATATTTACGAAGTTCGTGGATTATGTTACCTTTGTTAAAGTTGCCAAGGATAATAACTAAAGAGACTGGGTTTGTTCACACACAGTATGTGGTCAGAAAGTGGGTAATGTCTTTCTAATAGGACAGCACAAGACTCTTAAATTACTTTATTACCACAGAGGTTAGGGCTTTCATTTGTAAATGGTGAGATTGTTACTATTGATATTGATATAGTGGTGATGTTAGTACTATTTTTACTTTATTAATAGAAAATAAATTATTCTGTTTGCGTGAATATGTGTACAACACTCTATATTTCGATGTACAGATCAGAGAAAAACAAAAAACGCTTTTCCCTGAAACTGTTATAAATACCCGAGCGAGGAAGGCAAAGTTTAAAACAATACTCATTATGGACGTCAATTAGCCCCGCCTCTCTGTTTGTAAAGAAACCCCGCCCCTTTCTGTTGTCATTTTCTAATTGGCTCGTCGTAACAGCAACAGCGCTGGAGTAAACAGTGAGAAACACAGTGTGCGCTCCACAGACCAGAAGTACAGTCATGTCGTGCTCTGCTGAGCTGAAGTGATGTGACCATGTGTAAGCCCATGTCACAAGGCACCGATCCGGTTCGCTATTTGAATTTTATCCAAAAGATGCGTTTGGCGAAGTCTGACGGCCAGCATCATTCGAATCGAATAAAACGAAGGTAAGTTTTACGTGTTGTAATCGATCAGAAAGTTTGAGTATGATTGTAAATAATACTTATTTGCGCGGAATAAATTATTTAAAGTGAATACTTAATAGTTCGCTGTGTGTAAAACACTTTTTGAACTATACGGAACATACGTAAAAAGTAACGCAACATGAAGCAAGCGAAAACGCACCAGATAACCAGCATCTGAGCAGGTGGATTTGTCGAACTGCAACCACATGGCACGACAGCTGCATTACAGGGCATGGTACTTATAGCTCAATGTTTAATTAACCAAATGTGAAATTTTTAATCATTACTTGATGAATTGTACTGTTTAAAATGATGTGACAGCAGCTTTTATCAAAATTTTAATCTCAGTTTGCGGCATTGGCAAATCACGGTTCAATTCCAGTTCATTTTAGAAGTTTTACTTCACTGCATTTTGTAGTGGATGAGATTATTTAAATACAATATTCAAAGTAATAAATTTTTTTTTTTTCATAAACGAGTTACTGAAACAACGTATTTAGTTTTACACATAAATGACGTTGAAAATAAAAATAAATAAATAAATCAATCAATGTCTATTTGTTTACATATATTTGCATAAGAGCGTTTCCTGAAGGTTCATACATAAATGTGGGCCTACTTGTAAAGTTTTAACTACGTTTGCGTTTTGTGTTTTCCAAGATGCCTTAGCTCTAAAATACAGCAATAAAATACATTAATTTAGATTAACCGCTAAACAACATTAAAGAACTTCCCCTCTTGTATTAATTTCTGACAATATGTATGAAATTAATTTTGTAAAGTATGTGTAAAAAATTGATCAAATTAAGGAAGTGTGTTACAATATGAAGTTCTCTTAGTGTTTTAGATCAAAAAAGCAAATTAAGTTTTTAATTCACCAGAGTGAAAATCTTACACTGTATTGGAAGGATGTCTGTCATAATGTCTTATAAATTTTGATGTCTGCATTTTTGGAGATTACTATTAATTTATTAACTATGTGTTTTTACTTAGTTTCTTGACATTTCGTTAAAAATAAATTATGGAATATACAGACATGATAGAATGATTTCCCTTCATTCACAGAGCCGTGTGCCCCTCTTGAGTGTCATATATCTGTCAGTTCTCTTGTACTTTTCAGCTCCTGTTACAGAAATTTATTTTTTATAATTAGTCTTTAAAATGGAAATGAGATTATGCTACAAATTAACGGTAAGAGTATGTATAGCATTTATTACTGTAGTTGTGTAAATACATTTATGTATGAACTCTAGAAGTGTTATTGAAAGTAATATTGGCATAGAGCGTAGATTGCAAGTGCCTTCTGAAATTAATTCTGAAAACTGATTATGGTAAATCTGTAAAATACCTTATTTATTTTTTCTTTTCATTTCTATTAATATGATGTTAATCAAATGTGAGCATTTTGTTACAAATATTTCGATTTGCAAAGTCAGGGTTGAAGATTCTTTTGTTTTGGGTGTAATTAAAAGTGACGTCTTAACATTTGTTTAAGAATCCTAAAGAACAGTGTAGTCACTACAGATTCGGTATTTTTACAGTTTCAAGATTTGTTAATTTCTACAAGTGTGTTTCAGTTTCTCATGAAAATGCTTGCTTGTGTATTCAAGAGTGCACATTCGTACAGATGACTTCAGTTTGTTCTTGTCTGTGTAGTTTTCAGGAAGTGATGCAATAGGTCAGTTGTTTAATTAGCCTTTATATCTGTCTTGTGAAGGGGCCTTCAGGAAGTGCTTTTTTTCCTTTCCCTCAGACTCACTGCTGGCACCTGTACTATATTTATAATATATATTTAAAGCATGTGTCTCCGTGTAGAGGGAAGGCCCATAAAGTCAAAACGAGCAAGAAGCACATAGCTTTGCAGTGTTGTGGTTAACCATTAGGATTGTGATGGTGCTGAAGCTGTTAATTTCTTTTCTGCTTTTTCTTCTGTCTGTGTTTCAGTGGTTTTTTGTGATGGAATGAACAGGTGCTTAAAACGTTAAGCATTCAGTAATTAAAAAGCGTTTGTGTACATTCATTAAATAATATGGGTATTCCTGTACATTGACATCCATATTTTCCATAATATTTCCTTTTGACAGCATAAATTTATGATTTCATTATGCTTTTATATTTTAGTACAGCTATTGCTACTGAAATTAAATATGTTTACAATTATATTTAGTGTGAAGTCTTTTACAATTAATAATATAGCTGAGGGAGTAATCAAATATACAACAAAATCTAAATAGTGTTAAATTGTTTAAACTCAGTTTTTGTAGTCATTTTCACTTGTGTTCCAAAATGTTTTTGTAGTGTTAACTTGCATGTCTTTCAAAAGTGCTGCACAGTCAAACCAGTAAAGTTGAAGTACAGACTTTGTGGCAGTCCTTATGAAGTTTGGTTCCACGCAGATGTCTGTGGTCTGATAATGAAAGATTACGTGTGTGTCTGTTTCAAATCCCCGTGGAGTTGAATGAGTGTTTCGTATGAATTTTAGTTTACTTGTATGTGGTGTGCATGCTGATGACCTCTTGTGCAAGACATGAGACCCATGGAAGTGGCCTGAAAAAGATCGTGCTGATGTGATTGGGTATATGGATTTCTGATTTTTTGCTTGTAAGGTGGTTTATTTCAGATGTAGGCTTTCCAGTGTAAAGTACCATAATTTGTGATCTAATTATTTGAACAGTCTTTAAATCAATGGAACCCACAAAACACAGTTGTTTTAAAAGTGAAGGCACTGGGGAGGGACTTTCATGTGGAAAGATGAAATAAACATATGCAATATAAATTTGATACAGGTGACAGTATTTATAAGGTAACTTGTTCCGTAAGGGTCTTTAAGCATTGCAGTTTGTAAATAAAAACAATTTAATCAACTGTTATTAAATATATACTTATGCATTACAACATTAAATAATCTCATCTTCTCTACCGCTTATTCCTGGTCAGGGTCGCGGGGAAGCCTGGAGCCCATCCCAGAGTACATAGGGTGCAGGGCAGGGGACACTCAGGGCAGGGTGCCAGCCCACCACAGAGTATTGAAAAGCTCTCTGAAATCTACATTTACTAGGCTATAAAAGGCCATATCCAGAAGAAAATTGCACAATCTAAATCTGCTTTCACTACACATGTACATGTGCTTTCACTACACATGTACAATCTAAATCTGCTTTCACTATACATGACTGCACAGTGACACTTATTTACTCTTCTTTTTCTTCACGTATTTCCCATGCTGTGCAGTGTGTGTTAAAGCTCATAATGTAATTACTGCACATAGTCTAATAACTACACATAATGTAGCAACAATACTAGCTGTTAATAGTCAACCTTATATTTGTTCTGAAATGATTACAAGTAAATCAAAAATTTTAATGAATGTACTCATGCAAATTATCACATACTCCTGAAAATTTGTGCTACTACTAATATAATAATTTACATATAATGTATTGTAATATCTTATGACAATACGTGTGAAAGCATTATTACGTTATAAGAATTCAATTTTTTTTTAGTTACGTAAAATGAATGAAATGAGAGAATATTTGACTTGTACAGAATTTTTCTTTTATGTTTTCTTAGGCTTAGCAGAATTTTTCCTTTGACTATCTACATGATGCTCGTGTTTAGGATATAAGTGTTTAGTGTACAGGGTCTTCATCCTTAGTAACAGATGTGCTACTTGGTTAGCGGATGCCCTTTCTCAAGTTAGACAAAAAGGTCAAACCCACTTATGTAATATGTATTGCACAAGTCAACAAATTTGGTTGTATAAGTATTTTCAGTGTAAAAAATTCAGTACTGCCTGCATACACTGAAACTGCAAGGACTTTCAGAATAAATATTTCCATATTTCCCAAAACAAGAAATAACAGGGAAGCATGTACTCCTAAAATGTTTGATATAAAAAAAGTCACATAAATACACATTTTTTATAAAGGAATCTTCTATACATCTCTTATTCTTTACAGTGCTGTAAAAAAAGAACCAATAACCTGAGAAGCATGTGATTCCAATGGATCGCACAAATTGGAACCAGCACTCAAATGGAACTCATTCTCACTTTCCATCCCGTGTATTGATAAAGTATTTTTATGATGTACATTATATACTGACTGACAATTTAAACATTTATCGAGCTTTTCATTGAAGATTCTCAGTCATCCAGGTGGAGCTGTCTGGAAGAAAAGATGTCAGAGATTTTCCATTTTTAATGTGAGCTTGAAACCAACAAAATTTAACAGAGGAAACAAATGGGTACTTATTACTAGAATTATTAGAAAATCATAATTGAAGTGATACAGGATGTGTACATTTTTAACATTCACTGTGTAATACTATAAAAAGAAAGTCATTCTGAGTTTTATTTATTTTTACCTACACATTTGTATATTCATCATATGTGTGTTTCTGCCTACAGTCATACATGCACACCTGGAGTAAAATGTTCACATTCTTTTAAATTGAATAGAAATTTGGATAGTCTGGATTCTAAACTACTTTTACAAAAGTGATATGTCTTAAAAGGGGATGTATACAAAAATAATAGGGAAAATTATTTTGGTTTCAAGCTATGATTTTGTGCTGCTTTGCCCACATAACATCTGTCAATGCTGTCCCAGTAAAATAGGTGTGCTAACACTTCTGCTTTTTCTCTTCCTTCACAGTTGATTTGTGATCACAGTGACTGTAAGTCAACAGTATCCAGCCAAGGGGGGGACTGGAATATTTCAGAAACTAGTAGAACGTATTTCAAGAAACAATGATGAACAATAAGCAAGCAACAAATTTCAGGGATCCTCTGCTCCTTGGAAACATGCCCAGATTGCAAAGACCTGTGGGAGACATGGTTCTTCCTGGCTATTCATCATCACAATCTCTGCCCAGATACTCCCAAGAGGAACCTGCTAGCTACAGTGGATCCTACTTTTCCATGTGCCTCAATAGTCAGGAAGAGAGAGACTTGTCTACCCATTGGAATTCTACAAGAACCTGTCTGCAAAGTAGCAGGAGTCCATTGCTTCATCCCTCAAATTCAGATGGGCCTCTTCCCAGCCGCATTGTTTATAGGCCTGATCACATGGCTGTCCCTGTAGAGAAGAGTCCTTCCTTGAAACAAAATGAGCTTGCAGAAAAGCAGAAGGCTACATTTTACGATGGTGCTTCTGATAAGCATAGCCCTGTAGTGCCAGGGGTCCACACACCAATTGCTGTGCGAAAGATCAATGTGGGAAGCACAAGTTCTCAAAGTGAAAGCACCATTGGTTTAGCTATTCCTAAGCCTATTTATGGTCACAGTACCTGCTGTGGAGAACTAAGCTGCTCTTCAGGATCATCGTATGGCAATGAACGTGGAACAGCAAGAATCCACTCAGCCATTTGTGATCAGGACTGGGTGTTGCAGTATGGCTCTCTGTCACCTCCTCAAAGCAGTGGGCAGGATGCACTGATGCAAGGAAGGGTCCTGGAGTTGGACCATGGCCAAAGGTTGCCATTAAAAGATACACAGACTGAGGGCTACCTTGCCATGAGACCTTCCAGATCCCTTAGGATGCCTGCTTTTGTAGATCCAAGGTACAGTGGTTTTCCATATGGGGGTTCATCACACTCAGTGCTAGGTCATTCTAGGGAGCAATGCCATAGTTTACAGTTTCCTTCAAAGGGGTGCCATAGGCTTCCCTCATCTCCTTCATGCACATATGAAGACATGCAACTGGCAGCACTTTCATACTCTAAAGTGTACCCAGACCACAGCACTGCTACCCCTACCCAAACACAAAGTCCCCCACATTCTGCATTTTATTACACCCGGGGATGTGCAGAAGTTTCCAATAGTGCTGCATACTCTGATATAAGTGGAAATCATAGACCGGATATAGCAGGGTGTATAAGCAAGCATGATGCTCCAAATCCTCCAGGTCGCTATCGTATATCGCATCGTGTTTTTGGAGATATTCCATCCCCTTGCCACATTACTCCAAGAAGCCATTCATTTCTTCAGAGCTATGAGGTTTCTCCTTATCAGATTTACAAAATGCACCCTATTACAGGCCAAAAGAGAACATATTCCGAAGGACCTGGTTCTATTCTGTCTGTGCCCCTACCTGGACAGTTGCAGGATTACTCTTCAGTGAGAGCACCACTGCTTCCTTCCCCAAGTAGACTTTGTGGTAAAGGCTTTGGTTCTGGAGCATTCCACCCTGTGCAGCCTCGTTTTGAGCATGGAAATCACACCCAAGAGTCTGTAGGGAGATGCTCCATGTTGGATGATGGGTTGACAAGCCCCAGGGAGGTAGACTCTACTGTTAAAACTCCAGTCAACAGTGATTCAAACCTTCATACCGCTTTATGCACCAGAGAGTTCATCAACAACCAATCTGTTAATACAAATGATCTTGTCACTGGTGAATCATCTGTCTTAAAATGGAAGAAGAAGAAATGTGACAAATTGATTGAAGTCGAGGTTCCAAAGAAAACAGAAGGTGAGGATAACACAGAAAGATGGAAAGGTACACAACTGCTCCCTCCTTCACCCCCCATGCCAGTTATTAACAATGTATTTAGTTTAGCCCCATACAAAGCTTACCTGGAAGCAACAGGAGTACTACCTGCATCAACAATGGCTGACAGTGGTGAGCCAGCTCCAGATATGAGTGACATGAAATCTGGCACAAATAAGCAGCAGACTGCAGAAGAGCCAACTGACAGACTGATGTGCAATGGTGATGCATGGTCTTCTCAGAAAAAGGACATGGCTAAAACAAAGGAACTACGCCAATTTAAAACTGAACAGACTGAGGAGGTGGAGGTTAGAAATGAACCAACTGATGAGAACATCTCTGACAGAGTGCATCTTGGCTTCAAGGAAATGGGAATTGGCAAAGAAGAAGCAAATGTACTGTCTGGTCCACCTGATAGGGTACTTGACCTCAGTGTGAAAAAGAACGATTCGCAGGAAGCCATTTGTAAGATACAAATGTTAACAAGTGGCTCAGGAGAATGTCCAAACTCTTGTGAGGTCCAATCACCAGTGTTGGAGAATGGTGGTAATGACAAGGCTACACCACCACCTCTCAAGCTGTCAAACACACAGCTTCGCTTTCAGCACATCCCACCTCAATATCTTAAGCTGTCTACTTTCAGGATTACTCTGCCAGACACACTCAGGACCCCAGGAGAGAATGTCTCTGATAACCCATTGTGTACACTGGGGTCCAGTTCCTCCACTGATGCAACATTGCATGCTGCATCTTCTCAGGACACTTCCAGACAGGCATGTCACCATTTCATGGAGCTGCATCACTCACTCTGCAGACTTGTCTCCAACTCTGTGGCACGGAGTCCTGAAAAGGAGCTCAGAGCCTGGCTGGACAGCATAGACCTGGGGCCACCTTCTTCATCTGGCACGAAGATGCACAGCATCTGCACTCTCTTGGGTTTGGCAGTCAGGGGTGTTTGGCTCCGGTGTACAGACACAGCTGCGATGTTCCAGAAGGTTATGGTCCAGCTAGAGAGCTTCGTGGCCAGCCGCAGATGCCCTTTTCCTCATGTGGTTCGAGCAGGGGCTCTCTTCATCCCGATGGTGGTTATGAAAGAGAGTCTTTTCCCACAAGTGCCTGGAGCATTCATTGACCAGGTGTTACAGGAACAGAGAGTTGAGCTACGGCCTACAACACTCTCTGAGGAGCGACAGCTGGCACAACTCCAGAAGCGAGCCTGCTCCTCCAAATTGCGACGCCTTCTGTCCCTCAAGTATTTACCAGATGTTTACCCTGATGTGATGAACCTCTTCTACCATACTTGTGTCAGTAAGCACTTAGGTAAGGCACTGCTGTTACCGTATTATTTTTGTATATTGTTTTGTGTCATTTTACTGCACTTTCTCACAGCTTATGTGTTTTGCATCTCACAGACAATTTAGACACTTTATTACTACATACCCTTATATTAAAAGTCAGCCAGGTTGGAATGTTTGAAGTTTTAGGTATTTAATATATATGTACAAGTTTTGCTGATTTGTATTATGTGAATAAATTGTCCTATAGCAGGATTGCATGCTAATGTTAACGTTACATTTTTTTGTTAGAGCTGTTTGAAGAGAACCTTTTTTTTTTTTAAGACTTATAAAAGAAGTGTTTTTTGTTATGCTGCATGTGAATGTTACACACAGTGGCAGTGTATTTAGTTTCATTTTTTTATAGTACCTTTCACAACAGAGCGGCCTCAAGGCATTTAGCACTTGTTGGAAATGAATTATGGTTATTAGAAAAGAATCACAGCTATTGCAGTAGAAGCCAAAGTAAAATTAAAGGTAGGTGACAATGGTGGAAAAGAGGAACCAAAAACCAAAAAAAATGGTGAAGTGAAAAAAAGAAAAACCTCTCGGAGTTCAGTGTCAGCTGGCTGCCCAACCCCCCCATACACATGCAAAAGTTACACAGTACATAATCAAAGTAAGGACGGTGTAACTCCAGTGGTTTGCTTTTGGTTGTTTTCCACCCCCCCCCCTTTTTTTTTTTTTGCAAAGACGTCTGTGCCCAAGGTCTGTCCGGTGAGGTATGTTTTGCTTCTTGTATAACAAAAAAAAGGAAAAAAAAAAAGGGAATAGAGCACTTAGGGTCAGAAAATGGTCATTAACTTGTTGCATCCGAACTAGTAAAAGCTGTAAAGCAGAACATCGCTAAAGATAGGAACGCTAACACAGATGGATAGCAGCCCGTGTGTTTGTAATTACAAGAAACCTTACCTGTAAGTTACATGTTCCATAGGTCTCACCTAGAACATGTTGTTGTTGTTCATTTACAAGTATCATCATTTCTAAATACCTCACTCTGTTCTGAGCCTCTTCAAAAAATTATTGGTGTTGTCTTTTGAACCTTTATGAAAGAACTGTGTGCTTGGAGTGAATGGTCAAGAACATTATGGCATAAACTTTCACATTTTAGAGGAAGCTGTGAAGCCCTTCACTCTAAATCTGTCACTGTATCATTTCTGCTTTTAGTCCAGATGAGCTCATACGCACTGTTCCACCTTCTGCCAACACCACTGCAAGATATATTTCACTTCTTCATGAGTAGTTATCGTTTGATATGTCATGTAGTCTTTTTGGACCTATTTCCTGTTTTATTTTTCATTGCTTGTATCCACCATATGCATAGAGGGGTGTGATTAATTGGGTAAATTTAAATATGTTGTCTTAGAACAAAATGGGGAAATGGAGACTGCTGACATCCTGATTCATGAAAGAGGAACACAGCCAAGCTCAGATTTGGTCAAGTCACTGACAAGCATAAGGCATCTTAAACACACAATGTTATAAAGTTCACATAAACAAAATGTGTGCAAGATGATTTTATTAAACATTTTAATGACTAGTGCAGTATTTGTAACTAACAGCAGTTAGTAAAATTGGTATATATTGGACTATTGAGATGGAAATGTAATTAGTTATAGTAGTTAAAGATATATATGTTGTGCTACATTAAATGTTTACATTGACTAACATGATGGTGTGGGGCCTGCTACATTAATTAACATGGAAAATTAAACATTACATTGGACTGGAGGGAGGAACTTTAAACAAAATTAGCACCTAAAAAATGTGAAAGCAATATTTTTCTTACATAGTTGTTTGTGCAATGTAAAAACAAATTATATTTAGACAGTATACAAAAAATAAGTCAACAGTGAAGATAAACTAGAAAGAGCTTGTAATATGGAAGAAAAAAACCTTTAGATGAGCTTCAAGCCTTACCCCCTTTAACAAGCTAACGATATAGAAGTTGAAAGAAGAAATTATCCGATTATAAAAAGGGTCTTTTTGTGTCTCGTTGTCTTTCGTTGTCTCACTAGTCCATGTAGATGTCCACATAGCAGTCAGTGCTTCGGAGGGGTCACTGCACCTGCACTGTCACTCTGGGATGATACTAATGTAGCACCTAAATCAGGCCGTGCCCACGTGCTGTTGGAGACCAACTGATTATTTGGGAAGTTTTAGAGAATAAATAGATGTGTATGCTTATACATGGAATTGCTCAGTGAGATGTACCAACATCTCATCTCTTGGTAGGACCAACAGCCTGTGTTATAGTGGAATATGGACTGTGTTGGCAAATTGGAGTAGAAATATTTTGTCTTTCAGTAAAAGTTAATACAGACTTGGCATCCAGTATAAAAGATTATGGAAGCCCCAAAGTGCAAAACAAGTTAACTAATAGATTTCAAAAACAAAACAAATTAGGAAACGCAGATGTAATTCAGAAAACACAACTGCAAATCAGAAAAGACTACAACATTAACTGTTGTTCTTTTAGCTATGTTCTTTTAGAATGTTCTTGTCGCTGATACGATGTCAATTATAAAGAGATGTTGCTATTTTGGTTTTAATTTAGTTTTAAATTGATTAATTTATTTTTGCACTTCAGGACTTCCATAAGATGAAAGGCTGTTCCATATAGATATAGGGAACCTCCAACTAAAGACTTTTCCGCCAAGTGTTTTTCCGTTTGTATGTGAAATGGAAAGGAAATCTGCATTCTGTGATACACAATCCAGATTGTTCATTTGTATGATTTCAATTCCATAAAATGGAGAACAGCTTGAGCTTTGACTTCCTTATGGGTAAGTAAAATCACTTGATCCTGTATAGCAAGAGAAGTAAGCTATGTGTTGGCCCTGTTATGAGAGCCATAACCCCATACTGTTGGGTAATAGTTAGCTGCTTTGAATTCTTTGTGTAGTATTTAATGTGTGGTATATTATTCCTAACAGTAGGACAATACAGTAATCTAATCTACTGTTTACAAAAGCATGTAATAATTTTTCAGGTTTTTAAGCAGTGATAAAAGGTCTGAAACTGGCAGCATTTCTCACAAGTATCAGTAATTCGGTATTACATTAATTCTTCATGTTAATGTAAGGCCTGTACAAAAAGGATGCCAACACACGTTACAAAATTGGGTCACAAACATGGTGTGGACCTGTGCATCCCCCTAAAGGGGGGTGGGGGGCCTAGCAGCGTGATGGTATGGATGTTCAGGAGAACATCTGATACACCTTCTCTTTGGATAGTTTAAATGCTGTTGGCAATTCCTTGCCCCATGGCTCCTCTGTGATGTTCGTTTTGCTATAAATCCCATTTATTTCTTGCAGATTCAACTTCCTCTGCTGGTGTACGACAGACAGCCCAGGTACCTACTTCCTGTCCTCTTGCTTTTACCAACTAACTAGCAAACTACTAAAACCAGCTAACAAAAACTTTGGAACCATACTTAGCATTAATTAAAAGGGGGAATTTAGTCCCTCCTAAAATAAACTAAAAATCACATTGGGTAGCGTGAGGCTAACATTCTGCCACTTGTTCTCCTATTTTCATAGACCTTTTGTGAGCAGAAAGCAAATATACATACAGAGAGGGAAGAGTGCAACTGAACAAAGGAGTGTAATTTCTGATGAATAGGGACTTTTCTCTGCAAAACAGGGAGCTTCTGCAGCTTGAGCTATAAAATGTTTTTACTACAGTATTAGGCTAAGGAATGGCATTGTTAAGTATGCACAAGGCACCTTAGCTTGAACATGTTGATGTTCTAAAGAATCGGGACATCAATGAAAGTTGGATCTAAATTGTCATAGAGTTACAGTACTCATCCAATGGTATAATTTCTAATTTGACGCACTGCAGATTGTTGGTGCTGTATTGTGTAACAGGCATCATGGAAATCCTCGTATGTGACAGTCAGCAGGGACTTGTTCAGAAGAGTGGTTCGCAATGGATTTTGCCTGGAAATGTTAAGACACACATTGTGTTTGCTGTAATTATGTTCATTAAAGGTTTTATCATGCATTCTGTGTACTAGAATGTGTCATTTTATGGTTACCCTTTACTACTGCTTGCGTTGGCCAGACCCAGCAACGTTTGTGAGTGCGTTGAGGGCTTGAATATAAATGGACTGTGGTGTATATTAGGGTCGGTTATCATTTACTTTTTATTGATTCCAAAGCTTATTCCAATTCTACTAATTCAATCTGGTTTTTATCAGTTATTGGTTCTGATTTGAATATGCTTAAATAGCTAAAATGTGTCAGTTGCATAAAACTATTTATTCTCTTTAAAGAGTTCAACAATAAAGGGTCCTTGAAGCAGTTATGTAATTTCCACATTGTTAAATTGAAAACAGGTTACTTTTACATAATCAAGATAAACATTTCTTTAACTTATATATCCACAAATACAAAAAGGCAAAATGTATGTGTATGTGTGCGTGCAACAATAAAGTTGATGGCTCTTCTTAAGAAAAGGTTTGGATAGTCAGAGACAGAGCCAGAACATTTAAACTGGGGTGGTGAAGGTAGGACATAGAGCTCACATGGGTAGCCATGGTTTATAGAGCTCACATGGGTAACATTGGTACATAGAGCTCACGTGGGTAGCCATGGTATAGTGCACCCTATAGAACAGGAATTGGATTTATATAATTTTATGAACAGCAATTTCATAGAAGAAAATCTTCATATTGATGTATGTAGAATATCATCCGGGTTTGGTATTTTTAGGTAATATAGGAAAAGATGACTGTGGTCTGGTATTAACCAAAGTTAAAATGCATATCAATTTTCTTTATATTTTTTCATAAATTGATCTGGTTTGGTAGAAAAAATTATTTGTTGAAATTGTCTATGAAGATTCTCAGTCAACCAGGCAAGGTTATCTGGAAGTTTAGTCATGTCAGCTGGACTTCTTTCTCGTTTATGCCCAAACTTTTCATCTTTTACCAAAAGGCTTCTTCACTCGGATGGAAGTGGGGAAGATTCTACCACTATATACCTATCAGGGTTGCTGGTCACAAACACAAATTCATATACTACATTATGTAGAAATACACACTGTCAAAATCCTTAATCAAACTTTCTAGCTAGGTGGCTTGCTGTGCAAATCTGACACTTAACATTAGCTTGCTAAGTGAAATATAACATTTGCTTGCTGAGAGAATTTTGCCATTGACTTACCGAGAAAAATAAAACATATATGCCATATATTTTATATTAATATAAAAACACCAGTAGAACATGATGGAATGATGTGATTGCTTTTTTTGGGCTTCTCTATTAAATGGCAAATTTAAGCTTTCGGAGCAGAGGCAGTGTGACTGATTTTCAAGCTAAATTAAGTTCAAAAAGTTGAAATCACCTGTGTGCTCTGCAGTAGCCAAAAAGAATTTCATGGGTGGCAGTCAAATCACCTGTGAGCCCTGGGTTTGCCAATGAAACTCAGGGGTGGGCACAGCTGCGTAAATCTTTCACTTTATATAGTTGTTTGAAAATTGGTGTGCGTTAATCAAAAAGTGGAACCAAAATTCAAATTTCTTATCAATTTCCTGGTTATTGGAAACTTAGAACTGCTTCTAATTTGGATGCGGTTCTTGATACCCAACTGTATACAGTTAGCAACACTTTTGTTGCTCTAGATCAGCGGTTACTGTCGTAAAGCACCCCTGTGAGTGTTGGTTTTTGTTTCAGTCAATCCTATACTTGTAATAAAACCTAAATCTCAATTATACATTTTTGACTTCTTTTCTGAAATTTTTGCATTGTCTTTTGTGTTGTTGTATATAGCACCTGGTGTCCTAGGGGAACATTGTTTCAAGTCACTGTGCGTTGTACCAACTGTATGCATCTGAAATTACAATAAAACCACTATCCTATCTGAAATTCATTTAAAAAACTATTAATTCAAATTTCAATTCAATTTATATAATAAATTGAATTGAAATTTGAATTAATAGTTTTTTGTTATGTTAGTTATGTTATGTATAAATATATAGCACCTTTCACAACAATGTGCCTCAAAGTGCTTTACACAACAAATTGCAGATGTTAAATCATTAATACAAATGAATGAAGCCAGACAACATTGGAGGAGAGGAATTAATTTTAAATAACATTTTAAAAGACTTACTTGATGTTGCGTCTTAATTTTTAAGTTATGGTTTCTTTTTTATCTATTCCTTGTTAATAATTCCTTGTTAATAATCTTGTCTATTATATTTCTTGTTAATAATCCCTTAAATCACTGCTCCCAATTAATCATTCTTTGTCATTGGCACCTGTTTGTGTTTTTTGATTGTTATAATTTGAATACAACTTTTAATTACTGGTTTGAGTTAAACACCAAAGTGAATGATCCAGACATGCCCTGCTCTGATTTTGCAATTAGAGTGACATTGTCATGTCTGATCTTATATTTTTGTTACAGACCTTACAGGACAAGAACTTTCTCTTTTTGTAACTCTTTTCTCTTAATACATTAAGACAAATAAGTGTGGAGAGATGATAATGGTCAGGTAGTTTGCACAGAAGAAATTGTGTAGTTTATATTTAATTAAGATAGTGGTCAAATTAAAATGAATTAATTTGTTGGTAGAAAAACCTGCACCCACAGGGGTCTTGCAGGACTGAGATGGAGAACCCCTACTCTAGATCCATGATTTGGCATATTCTCAAAATGAAATGCAAAGGAGCCACAAGCTTTTAAGTTGGGAAAACTCAGTGGTACAAAACACTGAATATTCCATTACGCATAGCAGGAGACTATATGTTCTCTGAGTAAGATCTCTAGCTCTCAGTGCTGACGTTGCGCTTGGGTCCTTTTATACAGCAAGCTATGGCCCTAGACAGCTGAGAAGTTCAGGATTTCATTACAGCACTCTCAACTGCAGGTGTAAATCCTAAAAATGGCTAAATAGGACTTTTTCCAGTGATAATTATTATTATTGCAGTACAGTGTACTTAAATTTAAATCCCAGGTCAGTTACCTCTGTCAAGATCTTCTTAAACCAATATACTATTTACTATTTTGCTAATTATCACAATAATGTACTTAAGTAATGTGGTGGCTCTGTGGGTAGAACATCAGGCAGCACTTCAGAAACCTTCAAGGTTCAAATCCTAGCTTACCTAACTCCTGAGCAAGACACTCAAACACCAACTCCCTGGGTGTTACGTGTGGCTGCCCCTCCCAGGGAGATGAGATAAGCAAAGAAAACTAATATTAGTGTATGTGAAATGTTGTTTTGGATAAAAACATCTGCTAAATGAAAGCTACAGTGGCGAAATTGTAGTGGTCTGGTGACTCAGTCAGTAGATCATCAGGCTGGGATACCAAATTCTCCTGGTTCAAAATCCCAGCCTGGGCACCAGGTGTGTCCTTCAGCAAGACACTTAAATGTGAGCTCCCTGGGTGCTGCAGGTGGCTGCCCACTGCCTTCCCCCAGGGACATGGGTTAAATGCAACACAAATTTCTCGTGACAAACATTATTATCTCCCTTCTCTTAATGTTCAGTTCTGTTTTTTTTGGACTTTCTTTAAACTGGGAAAGTAAGTATTGCAGCTATTGGATTTTTATTTTAATTTTTTTATCAGAATCTTGTTTTTCACCTTGAAGGCCCTCATTTCACTGCAGCACATCATCAGTTGTACTGAGCGCAAGCTTGGCAAAGAATTTAACAAGATCAACTTTGTTTTTCAGATGCAGAACAAAAAGTGCAGCAGGTGGACACGACTGATCGTAGCGGAGGATGTCATTCACAAAGCTCAACCTGCAAGACCGCAGGTTCTCCAAAAAATATGAAGAATGCAACTTGCTTTAAAAAACTGAAAAGAAAGGGAAGAAGGAAGAGTGACTCTAAGAGGCTGTTTTTTGGAGAGAAGGTTCCAAAGGCACATGGCGCTGAGCATGTTGAAAACACTGAAAACTGGAGCATTATCAACTCCTTCAGTCAGAGTGGGGACAGCAGTAGCAGTACCTGTAAAGATGTTGTGGATACCATTAAGATCAAAGTAGAGCAGTCTTCTGACCTTGAACAAATCGGGACAGAGGAGCCTGACAAGGTGTGGGGGCCCGTAATGTCTGATGAGGTTTCCTCAGGGGACAGTGACACAGAAGCCACAACAGTGTCGGGTTACTGCCAGTCCTCTGGTTTTGCCACATTGCCAGGACGCGCCAGGAGCCACTCCGGTATGATCTTGAAGCTGAGGAAAGTCCTTTTAAACAAGGGCTCCAATAGGCTTAGTTCGGGTCAACAGCCTGTCTTGGACACTAGGGTCTACAAAAACAGCAAAAAACTGGGTGGGGAGGAAGAGGATGGGAGTGTCTATCTGAGAATGAGGCCTGTACTGCCTCAGGGTGAGAAGGGGTGCTCTTCAGCCACGGAGTACACTAGCAGCCCCTCCAAAGCCATGCGGCTCCGCAGGCCCATGAAGCCCCTGCATCCCCGCCGACCCCTGGTACAGGTGAAATACTGCTCCTACCTGACAGCTAGCCACAGTGGGCGACGCCATAGGTGGGTCCTGCGTTCAGCTGTGCGCACAGCCCGTCGAGCCATGAAGAACCGCTATCCTGAACTAGTGGGCAAGAGGATCTGCCACCTTTATGAAGAGAAGGACAAAACGGAGGTGTGGTACAAGGGCCTGGTAGTGGGTGTGCATGAGCCCCACCCCAACCCCCTCAAGACTGTGTTTGAAGTAAAGTATGACAGCGAACCAGAGTGGCAGTACTACCTGGAGCTGCTAATGGACTATAAGAAAGGCTGGCTTAAGGTTGAGGACTAGGGCCTCAACAGGATGCATTTCATTTTGTGTGTCTTAAACCCTGTGAAACAGAAATGTACTGGTGCTTAGAATTCTTTGTCCTAAAGTTTGATATGTGTGTGAAATGACACAGTTGATGCTGAACAGAAAGCAGCAGCCTATACTTACATTTTTTTGATGTTGTTTAACTTAATAGCATATCTTTGCTTCATTTAAATAAAAAATATACATAAGTGAAATTTTGACTTTATCATTTTTGCCTAAACCTTTCTTTCTGAAGTTGCAGAAAATGTTTTATTTATTTTTTAATACTGACTTAAAAAGACAAATACGGACAAGAAGATTAACATATAATCAGTTTCTTTAACAGTTTTATGTTATTTTTTAAAGCTGGAATAAAGACAGTAAAAAGATTTACAGTAACCAGAGTGCACTCTCAGAATTTCTGGGAGCACATATTCACTCACTCACCTTAAAACTGGTAACTCAAGTGGGTCTCAGAGGGCCTGGAGCCTTTCTCAGGCAATACTGGGCCATGAAGAGTACACATGACATTGGCCTAACAGATAGCGCTGACAGAATGAGTGACAGTTCCTGACATCCAATAAGAAAGCAGACAGACACACCCACAAAGAAAATAACAGTTTATTGTATTTTTACTGACAAACATCAGAGATAACAGCAATGTGTATATGTTCAAATGTGCTTAAAGCATATATTATATTCTAAATGTTAGAAATCTATCTAAAAAGTCAATTAAATAGTAAATTAAACTAAAATAAAAATAGGAAAGGCAAATGAGTAAAACAAATAAACAATGACTGCCTACACCTCAATATAGGGTAAAGGACTTTGGAAAGTTAAAACATAATATGAAATAGTGCCACAATCTGAAAAAACAATCAGCCCTACCCCTTTGACTGAAGATGTTTTTTTTGTTTAGAAAAATATTTGAAATAAAGGCTGACATCCATAGAACTGTAGCTGGGGAACCTGATAAGGGGATACCAGTAGTATAGGGGCAAACTTGTCAAACTCTCTTGACCAACTGGAATCAAAAATTTCAAAGTTTGACAGGATTATGACACCCACAATCAGCCAATCAGAACTGAACAGTGACCAAAAGTCCTGGCCCCAAACACCCCACCTCAAAACCCTTCTATAACTTTTTTTAATAGAACATTAGATGCCCCTGTTGCAGTCACAACAGGGATGCCTCACACTCTTTTACCAACTAGTAATGTGTTTCCCCGTGAGAACAGCAAGCCCCAACACTTTGAGTGGTACATAGTGGTGGTCACACAACCAGATTATCAAAATGTGGACATATTTAGGACAGAGAGGGTAGACTTGGTTTGAGAGAGGAATGAAGGAAGCCATCTATGTATAAATGGAGAACCCTTCGTTAAACAGAGGAGGAGGACAGAGACACAACCTGTCTCGTATTTTTCATGCTGCTATTTCACCCATCCCAGGGAAGATCAACACCTTTTCATATATCCATCAGGAGGGCCATACCTAACAAATACCCTCCTTTATTTCAGTCACCGGTCGTCATACGTAACGACCCCCTATTCTTTACGACTCTAAACTCACCTTTCTTACACTAATGAGTCTATTGTTGCTGCTGAGGTATGTTGTTTACATAAACATTCCCAGCGCGTACCACACAGAGCCCCGCCCCCACCTCAGATACTCAGACCATATCTCTGTTACGCTAATTCAAGCATACAGACTGATTGTCAAGCGCTCCAAACCGGTTGTAAGGGAAGTTAAAACCTGGCCATCAGTAGCCATCCCTGTTCTTCAGAACTGTTTTGAGGTCACTGACTGGAACATTTTCAGGGAAGCTGCAACATATGCCAACTTGGAGGAGTATGCATCATCAGTGACCAGCTACATCAACAAGTGCATTGATGATGTCACCATTTCCAAGTCCATTCAATTCAATTCAATTCAATTCAATTTATTTTTATATAGCGCCTTTCGCAACAGCGTGCCTCAAAGTGCTTTACACAGAA
>JABJVR010016810.1:14744-41162 GCA_025773905.1 Chitala chitala | reverse complement strand
CCCCCCCCCCCCCCCCCCCCCCCCCCCCCCCCCCCCCCCCCCCCCCCCCCCCCCCCCCCCCCCCCCCCCCCCGCAAAGATGCTGCTCATGTTGTTGCCATCACAGCGTTTCACATTCCATCATTTCTGATGGCTCCCTGTGCACCAGTCCAAGGTGACACTGAGGGACATATAGAGTGTCTACAATGATGCATTCACAGCAAGGACAGCTGCTGTCCCCAACACGTGGGGTGATCTGACGGAGAAAAATTACACTAAGTATCTGTTACACATGCAAAGGCTGGAAAATCGGGCCAGAACAGAACTTAGATGAGTTACGTGCTTAAGCAGGTAGATGTATTGCTGATCATTGATTAGCTATATTACGCTGAATGAAAAAACATTAAAAACATGCCAAGCATTTAGCAGAAGATGAGCAACCTTTTAGATTCATGCAGGAGAAGCTTGCATTTGTCATACACTTTTTAATTTTTTGCGAACACACAAAGTGGTTAAAATGACAGGACCGTCCTGCAACCTCTTTTTAGAATTGTGCACCGAGTGAAGTAAAAATGCCCAACACCAAATTTCAGATGTAATCTTTGCTAGTAGGAATTTCTGACAAAGCAGCTGATTTTCAGCAAACAAGAAAATAAAGCAACAAAAAAGATAAATCTCTTTCTCATGAGTTAGCTCCCTGTGGGTTACATTATAATTTTGTCTAACGTCCCTCAAATGGCTGTTTGCTTTCTTTAAACATGCCTCAGAGCATCACCGTCATTTCCCAGAGACGCTTTACTTTTTCGTTCTGACTCATCCCTTTTAACCACTGCAGTATCATACAGAGATAGGTCTTCCGCTACTCAGTTCTCTTGAAAGTCATTAGCGATCCTTTGTTTCATTAAGCTAACCGACTAGCTGTATGAGCTGTTTAAGATGACTAAACGCACTGTCTCACTTATTAATCCACCATATTAAGGAACCAAAAGCTATTTTTGTACTAGAAACCACTCCTGTGACAAAAAGGATTTCAGACCCATTCTGTGTACTGTCACTACATGTTTCTTTCTTGACCACAATGACCCTGTGTAACTACAGCACACCCTTGTGTTGGTCTTAGGTCTAGAGCAAGGGTGGGCAATCACTGTCTTAGAGGGTCGTAGTGGGTACAGGTTTTAATTTCAGCCAGTTAATTCAATTTAATTTGACCACTGTATTAGTCAGTCAATCAGTCATCTTCTATACCACCTCATCCTGTTAACGGTCGTGAGGAGCCTGGAGCCCATCCCAAGACACATAGGGCACAGGGCAGGGGACACCCAGGGTGGGGTGCCAACTCATCGCAGGGCGCACACACACACAACGGGCAATTTGGAGACAGCGGTCAACCTAACCCGCATGTCTTTGTCTGTAAATCACGCGATAACACATTTTTCCAGAATCGTAGTAGAAAATATCTGGATATTTCAGCATGTTATTTTCAAACCTGTAATTGTTAATTTTATTCAAATTGTAATAATTAATGAACAGCAGAAACGGGTGTCAATGACAAAGAATACTTAATTAGGAGCAATGACGTAAGTGATTATTAACAAGAAATTGATTAAAATATGCCATAACTGTCAAATGTTACGAAGCAATGTTAGTAAGTCCATGACATGCTTTTGGAATTCTTATTAAAATTGAAAAAAGATTATTGAGATTTTTGGATTGACACAGTAATTATACAAAAGAAAGTCAGTAATTGACATTATGGTTCAATTAAGAGCAGAAATTGGCTAAAACAAACCCTGAACCCATTTGCCCACCCATGGTCTAGACTAAAGGACTTCCTCTGACCTGTCTGATCACCTGTACCAATGATCTTAACAGCAGGGATAGCCGTGGCCCACTGAAAGTATATATTATTCCAGCTAAACAGTGGGACCTCTGTTCCTGGCAAGGTAATGAGCACTTTATGGCTGAAGACTTTGATTATCAATCACAAATGCATGACTGTTATATATACAGTACTGTACAGGTATCTCTAAGTGTTTAATATGCTCACCTAGAAATTCTCTGAATGGTGTCTTGAACGAAAACCTTTTGTTGAGACTTTACTCCTTATGGTTTGTGCCTGGTCTCAGATATTTTGGGTGCAGCATGAGTGTGGTCTGTTGCACGCGGTACAAAATTCAACAGACAATACAAATCAGTACAACTAAACTGAGCCAAACTGTTTTTTTTTTCGTTTTTTTCTGAAGAGTAGCATATCAATGAGTAGGGAGTTTGTTCCGGCATTTTGTTTCCAGCTTTTGCTGTGTTACTGACTCCCTTGCCAAAACACGGGATCGTTTCCCATCAGCTTAGTAAACCAATGCTTGCCAGATGGACTGATATTCAAAGGCTTTGTTTTGTGTGAACTTTAACGTATATGGTATTAAATGCCTGCGTTCTTAGAAAACATGCAGAAATGAATGAGGATTAAATCTTACAAAATGCCATCGTAGTTTTATCCAATTAAGTACAATTTGTTTTCAGCAATGTTATAAATTTATTTCCAATAAAACATCATGTTAATTAAATAATTTAATTGGAAAAATAGGAACTGGAAACAATGTAAGCAGGGAATGAGATTTTGAGCCAGCCAGTGGTGATCATGATCAATGCTAGCAGTTTACTGTAACCTCACATAGTCCCGACAAACTGATGGCTGATACAGTGCGGGGTTGCTGTCTCTGTCACGTTGCATTAGCGATGGCAAAAGAGAGTGTCTCTGTCACTGTGTTCTGGAAGGGTCCCGTGCTGCTGGTGCCAGCAGTTCAGCTGGACCCCAGTGATCCTGCTGCCCACAAGCGTACAGAACAGATGGCAACCCATGGGCTCTTAAATAGCACTGCTAATGAGATACAATTGGATGCATTTGGCCAGTGCTGGGGATAGCGCATTACAAGAAATGTGTGTTACGTAGCTGGATTACTTTAAAAGTACCTATTTATCTAACGCATTACTTTTTCGTTGTTACTAATAGTATCTAGGTTTCTTTAAAAAGCTATACAGGCCCCTAGCTGCAAGTCACACACTACAGAGATGCAAAGGAAACAAATTATTTTTAATGTCACCTTGTTCCTTCTCCGAATGCCGATGACCTTGATCTCACCAGTTGCACATTTTAATTTGAAGCGTTATAGAAAAGAGAGGAAACACAGCGCAAGTGTAACAAACCACTGGTCTTTTAACCTACATGTTAGGCTGAGCTCAGAACATGCTTTACATCAGATGAACCTTCATTATATTCTCTTCAATCTGTATTATATCTATGTTGGGGTGGCAAGCGGGGTGGCAGATAATTCTGTTAGGGTGGCAAATGCAAGCCCTGTAAATCCACCCCAGGTTCAGATTTATTTTTAAAAAGAGTTTTTGTGAATCAGTTTCACATTTCAAATTTGTTCTTGTATGTGTTTTTCAATAAAAGTCAAATTAACTCATTACTTGTTACCCATTACGTACTTATCTGAGTAGCACTGTAATGCACTTACTTATTCTTAAAGGAGAAACAAAGTAACATGCTGCGATACTTTTAAAGGTAGTGTTCCCAAACAATGTTTACAGTGAATTTGTCCTCCAGTGTTGGTCCAGCGGGATTTAGAGAAAAGCTTTAGTTGAAAAGTAGATCATGAAAAGCTTTGTGTTTGGTAGGGATTAGTTAAATGTTGTTTGCCTCTCTGGGGTACAAAGCGATGAATAATGGCATTGTTTGTTTGGCTTACAAAGTTCCTATAAAATCAATCTAATAATTTCATAAGGTGAAGGAAGGTTTATGACTAGTGCTACACCTGAAAATGCCAACCATAATACCTAAAAGTGTCTTAAAATCCAACAAATTGAAACCACTGTTGTAGTGCAGTGTCCTTACCTAACATCATATAATTGGCTTGATTTAATGATGACAAAAAATATTAAACAGAACTTTTCACAGCACTTGGACTCTATTGAGATTAAATGTAAAACAATAATCAAACTGGAAATTTCAAAGTCACAAAACTAAACATTTTCTGCTATGCCTTACCACCCAGTTCCAGAGATCACTGACCTCAAACATCAGATGCCACGCTACAATTATTCTCTGAAATGCAGAATGGGAGCTGCCCATATTATTGTTAGAGAAAACAAACCTTCATTTAAATTTGCACATGTTAAATTTCTGATAAGTAACAGGGTTGCTCCTTTGAGACAATGCCAGCGCGAGATTTTCCACCACGTCCTGCCTTACGCTGCTCCCGAACTTGGGTAGCAAGCAGACTGAGCAAGAGAGCCCGAATCCTTTGCGTTGTGACGAACTGCACGCTGCCTGCGCGCTCCGTGCGGAACGTGAAGCCGCTTTCCTCACCTGAGGCGTGTCTGGAGCGCATTGAAGGCAGAACGTGTCAATAACTATCCTGACAGCATTGTTACAAGCTGTCATCTGTCAAAATGTGTCCAATTACAGATTTTATTCTTTCTTACACAAACTGTGAAAGCTGGGAAAACAACTTTTTTTTTCTTTTTTCTTTTTTTTCGAGGCCGTTGCTCTCTACAGTTAGCTCACAGTGCAGCCGGCGGTGGCAGTTTTTGTGTCTAGGGTGCAATGCAAGCTGAAAATAGCTTCTATTTGGGGAGGCAGGGGCTCAGGCTCACACAATGACCAGCTCGCTACGGGTGTACTTGTTGCAGATGTGAAGACCTGCAGAGGCAGCTACTCCACGCGTTAGTGCAAGAACCTTATGGTAGTTAGTGGTTTTAACACGCTTTCTAAATATAGCGTCGATCTGAACTGAACTGTTTGCAAAATTCTCTGAACCACTGACTAACTTGGTGTCACACGTCACCAAAAAAAGAAGCATACTGTTGCCTTAAATATGAGTGGTTTATGTTTTCACATACTGCATTACTTTGTCATAAGGTTTCACGTTTATTCATGTAACTCGGATGTTAAGGTGGAGCAATCGTTAGATCAGACAGAGAATCTGACAGACACCTGCTAGATCAAAGACGAGACACAGAATGTGACAGATGATTGTTAGATCACACAGATCAGACACAGATTCTGACTGGCTAGTTTTGTGTCCATTTCATGTCAGCAGAGGACAAAGATGAGTCTAATTTATTTAATTAACCTGAAGCAAAATCAAAGCACATGACAGGTTTTCGGTTTATGCCGAATTTTTGAGTAAACGCTACATTAATTCAGATCTTAATTTCGATATATGACAGCAGCAGGTAGATGGAATAAAAACACAATTTTTCCTAAGGTGATTTTGTGTATACAGATATGCTCCTGATCTTTGGCTGTCTCTCCTTTCCTTTCTTCCTGGCTGTTCTTATTTTCTCTGCCTGCTTCTTACTGATCTTGATAAATTTCAGATCTTTTTCGGGCCAACATTTGAACCCCACATTGTTAGTCTGGACTACACACTTACTGTGCAGAAATTATAAAAGGAATATTATCATATGTATTATAACTATCTTCATAAATAGCCTGCTATTTTTTTTCAATGCCACAGTGCTGCAGTTGGAAGAACAAAATATCCTTTGCACCTATTCAGTGCAATGCCGACAGCACACACGCTCAATTAAACACATACACATATACAGACACGTAAGTCACAGACATTGAAACAGAAACCACTGATCATGTGGACACAGCCTTAAACACAAGATGCCCTAAAACATAAAACACCCTCTTCCTGTAATGCTGAAACCTCTCCTAGTTCTTTCCCTCCATAATCTCCTACAGCAGATATCTTCTCCCCCTCACCTCTGTCCCCTCATGGCTGGAATGACTCGGTCAACAAAACAAATTCCCCAGTTTTCCCCCAGCTCCAGAAGCCTAAAAAAGCACTGAATACCCATTAATAATATCTGTGCTGTAATCAGCCCGATTGGGCTCATATCTCACTGCAATTTGCTGTTTTCTTTTGACTCCTCAGGTAGCAAATTTGTTACAGATCTAATATGTGCTCCATTCTGTGACTCAGCATGTACTTAAACTGTTTGCTTTTTATGAAAGCATACCACTGACCAGAGATGTAAGCACAAGATATACTGCACTTCACTGTTGGTTGCATCAAGTCGATCTTACAGAGCACAAAAGCCAGACCTCTCCCACTGTGCCGGTCTGTCAGGCAGTCTCCACTGTCGGGGCCCACCTTCCCCGCCCTCACCATGGAGTTCATGCATAATGCATGCAAATCTCTTTTCACTTGCTTTCATCATACTCGACATTCTACTAACGCTCACAGAACGCTGCCAAGCATGTTTACCCAGCATGCAAGAAGCCAAAACTTCTGGGTTTCTACTTGCAAATCCTGAACTTTTCTTGCTGTTTTGCTGTATCTTTTTGACTTAATAAGAAGTCTTAGCTCCTTGTTATGTCTTCACTCTGCGAGTTTCCTGTCAGTAAACTTTGAGTGTTGTGCAAACCCTATGGTCAAACAGTGCAGGATGTGACATTGCAGAAGGTGTGATGTTTTTACATTGGCCACAATGGTTATACCATGAAGTCTGTAGAACTGCACACTCGCAGCTTCTGCTTTTGTTCCAAGACCCCTACAATGTCCAAGTTAATATCTATTTAATTCTAATATTGTTCAACTGTTCATAAAAAGGAATGTGCCAAAAGCAATGATTTTTGTTTTCTCAAAATGCAAATTTAGAAACATGAGCATTTATTCAAATGGTTTTTTGTGTAATACCTGATTGCTGGTATTAAACAGTCAGGTACAGTTGGACTCTGGAAACATTCAATTATAATAGAAAATGGTGGTGTACCTGATAATCACTGTGATTTCTGCAATCACTGCAGTGATGATTATTAAGGGCCAACAGAGTCATGTGCCTGGAGACGCTAAGCTTGTTAATGTAAACGGTGTGGATAATTATATACCGAATCTTGTGGCACAAGGTTTGCAAGTAAAGACCTAGATATATTTTCTTTTGTTTGAAAATGTCTTACCAAAAAGAATATTGATTTTAGAGAAACAGGTTTCAAAATGGTAAAGTACGTACTAGTGTGTATAAGTCAAACCTATACAGTAAGACGTAAATATAGTGATTAAAGAATGACTGAAACATGAGAAGCTGACAGAGATATAAAGCAAAAGTGCATGTGAACATATATACGAAACGTATATCCAAAAAAGTTGTTCGCGCAGAAGGTCCACATTAGTGAAGCACTCAAGAATGAAGAGCTGAAGTACATCAGGACAAAACATTTACTCGTGAAATGTGTCCATATTGACAAAATGTGCCAAATGGGAAAATAGAGACATGAATAAACAGATACATGTGAACTACAGAATGCTCAGAGGTCAAGATGTACTGTACATATGGAGAAAGAAAAGAAGTATTCATAAAGTGCATATCGGCAAGGATCTACACAAGCATAAAGAGGTATGTGAAGATACACTTGGATGATAAACCACAAAAAGATGAAGAGGCAGATATTCCACAACCTGCACGTGGCTTGATGTTTTATTCAGTGTGGTCTGGGCCCCCAAGAGGTACGTGAGGGAACATGAGGTCAGTGTTTTTGGTGGACATATGGAGATGCGTGAACCTTCTCTCCACGGTGAAGACAAGGAAAAGTGTTAGAGAAAGGGTTCCATTTGCATGGGGCCAGTGTGCGTTTCTGAGAACTTACCTCCACATGGATGTAACAGAATTAAATATGGAAACCATCTGAAACTCTTTCGGAATAATTAAAATAACAAAACTAATAAGACAACAGTTTGAGGCTGCTGGCAGAATCATCCACACATTTTACAAATACAGGATACTTTGTATTACAGTCCAGGATAATCCATTGTTATAACTGTATAACATTGCCCTTTGTCTGTATTAATCTGCTCATGAATAAAAAATGATTTGTAATAAACTTGGCTTGTAAGACACAAATCCACCTTTGATAACAAAGATGTGATGGAATCCACAAATGTGGTTTTGGTGACATTCCACTACCAATCTTGTTAAAAATGTAACATCAAGCATTTCTTATGTCCAGCATTTACCAAATCTCTGAAAATTGCAGTGTTGTTGGTCGATTTTAGACAATGCTGCCAAGATTGCACAGGAATGCTTATTTGAGATCACAAAAATACCCCATTTGATTCTATCCTTATTCTCCTGCTTTGCGATCTGATCTGCGTAAGCAACCGCTTCTTTTTAAAACCGAGCTGCTGAGATTTTTGCTCAAAGCAGAAAATCAATTATATATGTATTATTATTTTTTTTTTTACAGATTTTTTCTAAATTTTCAGAACCATCGTCTTACTACTTCACTGCAGACCATCTTTCATAGTCTATACACTTCTGGTCTATAAACTTCTTAAAGTAAAGTAAAAAGCTGCCTGAGAAGATCAGAAAGAAAATTATCGGCAAACATTTTAAAGGTAAAGGCTATGAGACCATCTCCAAGCAGCTTAATATTCCTGTGACTATAGTTGCAAATATTATTAAGAAGTGTAGGGTTCAAGGGACTGTAGCCATCTGCCCAGGACGTGGCCCCAAGAGTAAAATTGAGAACAAATTGCACAGAAAGATAATATGAATAGTAACCAAAGAATCAAGGACAACTTCCAAAGAGATTCAAAGTTAAGTCCAAGGTCAAGGTACATCAGTGTCGGATCACACTATGTCACTGTTTGAGCAAAAATGGACTTAATGGAAGACGACCCAGGAGGACTCCACTGCTGAAAGCAAATCTTTTTTTTTGTGCATCATTTTTTTGTGTGTTGTGCAATTCACTTCAGTCTTTCTGAGCAATTAATAAATAGATCAAGCTGGACCACATTACAACTAAAAAGAACGTGCTGAAAATTTGGGAGGTGGTCTTTGCAGTAATGGGCTGAACAAGTCGAAGAACTGCAAAGCCATGTGGCCCAGTAGAACAGCAGACCTCATGTGCATGAGCAACCAGGCCCAGCAGTAGTCCAGCGGTCACCAAATGGACACTTCAGGAAAGGTCAGCTGGTCTTTGCTGGAGAATCAGAGAACAAAGATTGTGTGCAAAATCAACCATGACACACAAAACGCCATTTTAAAGTGGGCTATATATTCTTCAAAACTTGTTCTATCAAAACAGAGATGCTTTTGTACAAGCACTGGAGGTTCTTCTGAGCAACAGTTAGGCTAGTACAGCAGCACATTTTCACGTATTATTCTGCCTTTTCATCAGCCTGGTCAAGTGCGACATTTTATCCCTGTACAAAAGTCATAGTCCTGACGAGAAAAAAAATGTAGTCAAAGGGATTACTGTGTTCCTCTGACCTAACTGTAACCTGTTTAAAGCAGCTGAGAATTCTCTCATAATAAGAAACGTCTAATTTTATATATCAGTAAGTGTTTGTACTCCAGATTTGTGAGACGTGTACATAATACATTTACTCTAGAAAGCAATTCTACAACCTCCAGCCTCTCCACACACACACACACACACACACACACACACACACACACACACACACACACACACACACACACACACACACACACGCAAATTGACTTGCTAAACGATGTTTTTTAAACGTCTTTTTGTAACGGTCAGTTTTTCACTCAGCAGGACACCCATTTGGAGTCCGCTCTTCTAGACGTGGTGACCGTATTCTGCATACCTCGTTTTATGTGTGGTGGTAGTGTGAAAATATGTTACCACGTCGTTCATTAACATTAATGCCACTTAAAAAGCTTTGCTACTGACGTCTTTGAATTGTAGTCTCTATTTTCCCCTTTTCAAGTCGTGGAGTATGCCATCTTGTCATATTAACGGGGCTCACAGAAAGTGACGCGCATCTGTAACAAAGAGTACAACAATTCAAATGCCTCGTGCCTTTTATTGTGCGCACAAGCACGCACGCACGCATACACACACACACACACACACACACACGCACGCACGCACACACAATGAACTGAATCCAGCTATACGGAGAAGTACTACATGTGCCCTCTCATTAACGTTTACAAAAGGCTCTCCTGACAGCAATAATATGTATTATTGACCATACTGGCTGAATGATTGACTTGAGAGTATCTGTAAAATAAAATAAAACCCTAATTCAATGTATTTCATGTCTTTAGTATTTTAAAATGATCGCAATTGACTAACGTCAACTTGTATTTGGTCGTCAATCATTCAGCTGCCACCTTGTGGCTGATTTATGTTGCATTGCATGCAAATCGTGCTATGTTGTACTACAAAATCCTATTCTGCCAGTGCATTTGAAAGTACATATTTTTGCAATGACTGCAATTGACGCGTTACATATTTTTATTGTCGAAATTCTTTGTAACCTTTTATTAGCTTTGACTTTATTGTACTTGACTGTTTCAGGTAGTATCTGACAAAATACCGGATGCCTCGTTAAAAACACTCAAACCAATGGAAAGTAGTAATGTACATGGATTTTAATGCCCGATAATCAAATGAAATGCCGATCTTTCTATCACGTAAGCACGTGCATTGCGTCGTCTTCCAAAGGGAAATGCACGCGCGCATAATCACTTGCACAGCAGACAGTTAAACTAAGCACTACTTAAGAATGTCGTCGTTCTAAGAAAAAAAGAAATCTCATCAGATCTCATCATAACGTCTCCCCCAGCCCTGAGCAGGCTACGCCGTTATGCTGCTAATCACTGAGATATCTCACCTTCACAAGTGATACCAAAACAGGTCCTGCTGTGTCCAAATTTTTGGTCACCTGGCTCCAACTCAAAGAATTTAAATTTTCAAACTAAATCTCTCAGACTTTCAGCACCATAAAATAGAGGGAAAAGTCAAAAGCCTGTAATAATTATTACCCAAAGGGCAGATTTAATTAGCAGTAAATAATTAACAGATTTAATTAAGATTCCAATGGCTATTTCAAATCTGGAAATTTGGGCATACTGAATAATTCTGCATCATAATTAAATAGCAAGCTATTAAGATTAGCATATTGTATTAACAAAAATATTTGCAGATGGATACTCTTTAATGAATAGATCCATGATAATTAAAATAAAATGTGTCTTTCCTGATAATGTGGGGCTTTAAAACACAGCGGGTGAGACTGTAGTGTGCTCTCTGTCATGGGCTGCTAAAGGCAACCTTACACTGGTTAATGTACAGCTTTTGTTTCTATTGTTTCCAATCACAGCCCTTAGAGAACCTCACAATGGGAAAACGTCAAAGGCTTATTTCACTGAGCCAGGATGATTGCCACATGTACTGTAAGCTTGACATGAATGTGCTGATCATGAGATGGACCTGTTGAGTTCCAGTGAAGATGAAATACAAGCGATGCAGGTTACACAGGACAGGGATGTCTTTTAACAGCTGTCTGTGATAAGTAGATAACTGTTTGAGGCTCCCCTCGTCTCTTTTTTACTTGACAGCTTATTTGCACATTTGCAGTTCAAAAGTGATTAGGAGACAGTAAGAGCCTGTCACAAACTGACCTCTGACCTCGTGTAGACTCCATGTATTAGAAGGACATCCTTTTGTGGATAACATGCCAATTGCTATCTGAGGCAACCTGGTGCTGTCGGCGTTAAGGGTGTGAGATATGTGGTCTGTAGCAATCTTACTGAAATGTTAATAAAACACATCATCCAGACAGTTCTTTGCATGTGAAGCGGGGAAAAGAACACCACAAGCAGTGAGTCACTGCCTCCACTGCTGTGTTAACTGATGGCTCTTTATAAAAGGAGGCATATGGAGTTTGTTACTTTGTATAACATGTTTCTTTTTGTCTATGGCTCTCTCTCTGTCTCTCTCTCCTGTTCTTTCTCTCTCAAGCACACACATTCAAGAGCACATGTGCCCACTTTAAGCAGACTCTTGTCATACACTAATGAGAGAAAGGGTTTGATGTTATTCTGGAGCCACGTGCGCATTACGCTGTTCACGTAACGCTACAAAAACGTTCTGCTGCTGCTAACTGCCATTGGGAACAATACGATGCTCCAGTAGCAAATGTGACTGAAGTGTGTTCTGCCCCGACTCTTCCTCTTGAGGTTATGCTGTTTCATCAAACATTATATTACACAGAATACAACTGTTGTAATGTGAGTGTCTCTTGTAAAGATGGTTAATACAGTTAATGACTCGCTTTATTAAAATGCATAACAAAAAATGGTTTTCTTTAGCAAAAACATGGTAGGCAAGCACTGGATTTCACAATTAAAACTTTGCCTCACATTTTACAAAAATACCACTTGCAGGTTTCAAAAGCTCAACAGTATTACAATGGTTTCATACACGTTTTGTTAGCCTAAAATCGCAAAAGCTGCATCCAGACAACAAAAAAACATGTTACACTGGTCACCTCCGATGAACTACAGGACAATTTCTCTGCCTGTAAAAATTGCCGATTTCTTGTTGTTTCATTGCGGGAATAAGGGGTAGACATCAAGTGTGGCAAAAGTGTTTTAGTGTTTCTTTAATAGTAGATTCGAAGGCAACTTCAGGCAGGGTCAACCATGGTGAGGTTAATAACCGTGGACCTCATACCACACATTGGAAAAAACTTAAGACAGAAAGAAACTAAGGGTCGGCTGCTAAAGAAGCTATAGATGGGTTCTGAGTGCCAAGGCTAGGGCATTCTTCACACAATGCCATGAACTGAGCACCAGTCATACATAAACAATGAACTTAAATAGAAAGCACTGATAAGTCACAACTGAAAGTATTAAAGGTTAATTAGCTGTGATAAGAAGGAAGGCATCCTTGTTGCTATAGCTCCCAGCCTGCGGTGAATGGTGGTTCTGCTGAAGATCGTTATCTGCTTTGGTTTCTCTGCACTCACTCTTCCACTATGAGCTACAGCACCAGTCTGGCCAAAGCAGCCAGCGCAGCTCCAAGTCCTGCTGGTCCAAATGCCACGTGTCTGCCCCGCACGGTGCCCTGTGCCAAGTGGCAGAGGGACACCGTTCGCATCCACAGCTGTGCTGCACATGCCAATTACTGGTTCTTTTCTTAGTCCTGTGTCAACCATATAGCTCAAAATAAAACTTAAATCACAGGGTTATTTTTTTGTTCTTGGATATTTGAAGTGATTTTTATCCAGCATTTTCCAAGTAAGATGTAAATTTGAAATAGGGAAACGCAGAAAATTGCTTGCAAACGCACGCCCAGGAAGACTCCACCAAAAGACTTTGCTGATACTGGCTTGCTGTTTATAGGGTTGGTAACAGCAAGTAGGCTACCATTCATTGTTAAATATATATATGCATGTGTGAAACACTGAAAAATACATATGGTATTTTGCGTGTACAACAGGTGTGTTCTGCAATTGAGTGAGCCAAAGCTCACTGCGAAGCGTTGTGACATATCCACAGGGAAATGACAGCGAACGAAGACAAACATTTTCTGATTGGAGTCAGTGTTTAAAAACATTTTAACTGTTTAACCTTAAACTTGTTGCCTTTTGATGCTTATATTGACACTAGGATACGCCTGATAATGCTGACGCAGAAAATATTAACGTATTTTTTTTAAGTATGACGATGGTGTGGATCGGCAGCCACAGAGTACATGAGAGTCGCCTGTAAAGACAGGAACAGGGATTTAACGGTTCCTGTAGAGCGAGACTCAAGTCTTTAGGTCTCTGAACTAATCTTTGTACTTAGTCGAGGAGGCCATGGAGATGTGATACGGGTTTGACCCCAGCCAGCCAGAGCTACGTTTGTTTCAAATAAGTAAAACTTGATCTTACTGACATTACTGCTACACACAAAGTATGTTACAGTATCCTAAGCTATCAAGAAGACCAAAAGATGAAGATAATAGCTATTGTGCAACAAACTAGCCACCTTCATTAATTAAGCATTGGGGAAAAACCACTTTGTGAGTTCAAAAGTAATTGTAATTTCACTCTACATAACTAAATGTAGAACTTCTTATGATTAAGAGTTCTGCTGCTCTTTTCACCCAGCCTGGGTATTTTCTGAGCAAGTCCTCAAAGCATGTATGTTAAAATTAGTATAATTAAAACAGTTAAAGTCTTCAATTTTTGTCCTGTCCCTGACGTTTACTTAAATCCAGAGATCTCCCAGATTAATCATTTTTAGCCAAGAAGTTTAGATTTGCTTTTATTAATAGCAAATTCTACCACAATGGGAAAAAATAGACTAAACTCCTTAAAACATTAACAATGTAAATAATATATCTTATCTTATCAATATATTCCAAAGAAATTTAAATTTAAATTTTGGCAGTGGGTCAATCATGTCTATCTATGTGTTATATCTATCTATCTAATATAGAATTTATTTTCTCAATTAAAACACTAAACTTTAGAAAAAGTTCTGAGAATGTAATACTGTGCTAGAATTAACTAAATAGAACAGTTGTATCCATCAATGACAGATGGCGTGACAAACCGGTTGGTAGTCCTACAGTGGCATCAGTGTGTCTGCCGTCCAGCGGACCCTGCACTGTGTGGGACTAACACTAGGAAGTAGCATTAGTAGTATCCACACTGTTAAATCCATTATATATGTATACTATATATTTGTGTGTGTGTGTGTGTGTGTGTGTGTGTTGTTGTGTGTGCACCTTTATTAAATAAATTTACTTTTACCATTAACATTATTTGGTATTGACCTCAATATTGAAAGATCACTATCCATCTTCACATGGTAACATCATTTTGAATGGTCAGAAAATTCACTGAAATCCCTTTGGCAACATACCAAACTTTAATGCTCTTTCCTGTGTTTTCAAGGTTCCCTGTAATTGTCAAACACTGGATACTCAGTGGGCACTTATCATCAGCTCAGCGCTCCCTGGCTTTGGCCCTGAAACGAGACCCTCTCCCTCCTACTTTCATGTGCCACCCGGCTGTGGTAATGCAAGTCCGGCTGAGCACTGAGCCTCAGCCTGGGGGGAAGGATGAAAAGGGAACGTTATTCTTGTTGATGCAAGTTACTTAAAGACAATGCAGGGCTTTGCACTGCACCTCAGCTACAAAGAACGAGACTTTAAGCTCAACAAAATCACAATGAAACACATTCCTTGAAACTGTGAGAAAACTGCAACATTTCATGAACACTAAACAGAAAATGTTCAGAAACATCTGCAATGACCTGATTGGGCTTAATTTAGTATTAACCAATGACACTTTTCAGCAGGAGCAGACCACGCAGACGGTGAGTACACACTGCAGTTCTGAATACTGGCAGAAAGGAAAGGTCCACGGATGCAAAAACCAAGGTGAAGAAATCAGAGAACGTTTAAAAAAAATACAGCTGTCGTTCTTACCGCTGCAGTCTTCTCAAACATCATCCTTAGGCTTTCCAGTGAGATGTGAAATCTTTCTAACTTTGCAGTGCTGTACCTGCCCTGTTCGACCACTTGGCTAGAAGCACTGGCTGCCGGGCCTCTGAAACGAGATAGGGAGGTGGAGGTGGTGGACACAGCTCTGCTCACTGCCGGTGGTCTGTTTCCTGATAGAGTTTCCATTGTCGCTGACACTGTATCCCCTCCCGCTTCCTGCTACCAAGAATGGACATGCACTGTGAGAAATAAGAGAGGGAAGAAGAGCCTGAGATTAAATAAAAAAGGGAAGGTTTCAGCACTATAGGATACTGTCCTCGCTAGGTCTGCATTGTCTATGGTGACTGGGAGACTAAGAGCATGTCCATGCAGTCGAATGCACTAGCTGGTCAGCCTTAAGTAATACCCAAAAGCCAAGGGAAAAAAAACAGGGAAACTTACCCTGTTCCATCTCAGAGAAAAAAGCAAAAAGGAGTGGCACTCCCACTCTGAGTGGTGCACAGAAACTGGCAGGGGTTTATACAGAGCCCACAGAGGCTGTGCAGCAATGCTGCTGAACTGAGGAATCTCTCTGAGTCAGGCTCTGCAGTAAGCCTAAAGTATTCTACACCGCGCTCCACCTGTCTTCCACCAAAAGACCACAGCAGTGGGATGATCCGGCAAGCCCCCCCCCTGCACAATCACAGACCTGGTAGGGAAACACGTGTGAATGACAGAAACCGTGTGGCACAGCGCAAAGGATCCTGAGGAGCTCAGAGAGGAAAGCGGCTGTCTCTTTCTCCTGCTTCGCTGTGCTAACCTTAAATCGATGGCGAACATTCCCCTGGGAGCCTCTCCTCAGCTAGTGGGAAACAAGGAACGAAAAAAAATCTATCACAACCATCAGTGTGACTCAGGAGACTAGATGACAAGATTGTAGAAATTCTATTCTTTTCAAACAAAGACCGGAAGCCCCAAAACAATTAACCTCATGCCACAGTTTCAACTTTGGCCACGTCGATTTTATTTAACAGCAACAGCCGTTGATACGGTCCCCTCTTGCTAAGAGGCTGAACTTACTTTCACATGTGGCAGGATACAATTTAACTGGGCTTGTACACTCGTGCCGCTTTTAAATAATGTGTTCCACAAGCTCTCCATTCATCCAGTCAGTGGATTCAAGTCTGACAATAGAGCATTTGTTCATTATAATGCAACAGAATGGAACTATTCACTTATCCTGATAATGTAATGTAAGAGTGTTTACTGTATTGGGCGCTGTGTGCTTGTGATATGCCAGTGATCATCTACAAAAAGTACAGCAGTGACAGTAAGGATGACTCAACAAAGGAAATAAAAGCCAAAACAATAATTTGCTTTGGATGTCCAAGTTATGGATATGTATTGTATGATCCTTTTGTTTTTATTGACAATGTAGACCGCAAGTATACAAGCAAACATACAACCTAAAACAAAGTGTCAAACATCTACTAATATTTACAATGCTAATTGGAAACAAAAAAAAAATGGTGTTTGTGTTGTGCCAGGTGTTTTGTATAGAGGTTTGTTAGCACTAATTAAATCTACCTATAAATGTGGTCAGATATTACAGGTAACCATTTTGCCATGATGTCTGGCACTTTGTTTGAGCGAGATGCAGTGTGTAATATGAGACAGCAGGTGGCGAAGCGGTGAAAGACACTGACTATCCTGACGGTTTCCACAGG
Source organism: Chitala chitala (assembly GCA_025773905.1). NCBI lineage: Eukaryota > Metazoa > Chordata > Actinopteri > Osteoglossiformes > Notopteridae > Chitala > Chitala chitala. The sequence goes on along the minus strand of JABJVR010016810.1, from coordinate 24,204 downwards.
AATCAACATGACAGCTATGGCATGATTAGCAAGTTATTTCAAATTTCACAAGTGAAAACAAAGACATAGCCTTACAACTCACTTCACGGGACGCATGCGTACAGGTGGCCACCAGTGCAGTTGTTACTTTAAACATGTAGCTGCTGGTGCTAATTTAAAAAGCATCATAAAACACTAAAGTAACTTGAATGTGAAACAAACAAGGCATTCAGTTTCTTGCTGTTTGAAGATTATTGCATCATCCTAATGAGCAGCCTTGACAGATGCAGCAGATAGCAGAGCAAACACACAAAACTGCCCGTGCTGACAGGCTGAGTGAGGGAGATGCATTATTTAGTGAAGGTCAGAGGGATGCACACAGCTTTCACCCATATCCCCTGTCTGACCTAGGTGCACATTTACGGCTTCCAACAGAAAGACGGACTCATTCATCTCATTTTAGGTATATAAAGGTAAATTATACGAAAGCAGGGCGATGCATTATATTTTGGTTAATAAAAAAGTCTTAGGGGTTTTAGTTAACATTCCAATTAGTTATTGATTGACATCTGAAACCATGTGAAAATGACTTTAATAAAGCAATTTAGACTTAGAGTCGAATGAAAGTCAAAGCTATAAATTTTCCAAGGGAATGCCAAAAGTAAACGCCCCCTGTTTCATTAAAAAATTATATAGTCATTCTTTCATTGTGCCACATGGCCATTAACTATTTTCCATGACTGTGTTGACAACATATTCGTAGATTATATCCTTGCTGAGATAATCACGGCATTTCACAAGTAGAGAAGACAACTGCCATGCCCCACATTTGTTTTTACAGAGTAGATGTTATTTCTTGTGATTTTGTGTTCAGAAATATATGGTAAACAGGATAATTTGGAACAATAACAGGTAGGCATAGTGAGTAAAAACCTGAAGTTTTGAAATATGTGTGTGTGTGTGTGTGTGTGTGTGTGGTGGGGGTGGAAACCAGGGTATTTTGTAATTACAAGTTCTTAGCGCAAAATCAACACATAATTGGCAACAGGACTTCATGTCCAACTCACAAGGAGCCAGAACCGGACCAGGACACTAATTAATTAAACAACTGATAGTGTTATAAACTGAAAAGCGACAATTAATTTCACTAAACACTAATCTGAAGGAATTTCAGCCTGCCCGTGGGCCAGTAGTTACTATCCTATATTAGCACATTTCTGTTGTTGTGGTAGAGCAAGCACATGTTGGCACCACGGTTAAAAGCCCAGCTGTACAAGTATAATGTAGCATAAAATCATGAGTCCTGCAGCCAAGCTCATGTTTGTCCCATCTGTGTCTGTGTGAATCACTATTCACATCCTTAAAACCATGCCAGGTGATGCCCCCTCAGTCTCTCAATCTACTACTTTACTGGAATTTACCTTGAAAACAAACCCAGCTCCTTTATACCTTTTAATATGACATACACCACAGAGCATCCACCACTATCTCCTTGGGTGCAACAGGCAGATCTCAAAACCTGTTTTCAGCACATGTTCCACTAATGTGTGGGACATGTTATGAAACTCTTGACGCCAGCTGGGTATATTGAGTGACACATTTGGCCATTCTCTTTGTCTGAGATGAATGTTTGATGCCCTCACCTATAGGTCCTTACACACTGTCACAGCCTCCCACTAGCCTCTGACGTGTCCAATGCACCAGTACATCAATCTAGGTCTGTATGTTTTTAGCATCAAGCCTGCTTGTACATTCTATATCCTTTACCTGCCTGAAGCTTCTGTAATCTCTCCCAATTAAACAGCTTGCTACACCTACATTCCTTGCAGCCACGGCATAAAAATATCTTCAGACTGCCATCCAGCTTTGCTCTCTCAGTTCTCCTCTTTTCATGGCTGAAATCCAGACCTGCGCCATCAGCAGATCATCTAACCCCTGGCTGCGCGGGTGACAATTTACTCAAAAAATAATAAAAAAACAGCAGACAGCGACACTTGCAGATTTCCTGAATACATCCTCACTCCTAAGGGACCCTGGAAATAAATACCCAAAACCCTCTGCTGCACTCCTTAAGCCAAACAGCATTACTGGAAAACAATACAACCCAAGAGAAATGGCAGGGGAGAGCTTTAGATTACTTTAGTTTCCAAACCATTTCATCCTGGGTATATATTTTATGCTGAATATCATATTGTCTTTCAGCAGGAAAACAAAATATATTTTACTCGAATCTGGACAGTCATATAATCATTTCCAAGCATTCTTAATGATGAAAGAGTTCTGTCTTCATAGAAGTTGTTCTATAATGAGTTGCATGTGTTGCACACAGAGATGGTGTGTAGTGCACCGTAATAGGGAGGATATTCATATTATAGCCATAACAATGCATTTTATAATTCCCCACTTTTCCCCAAGTAAGCACAACTGAACTAGAGTGGTCGATGCATTTTACATCAAAGCAGGGATGACCGTCAGCACATCGTTAGTAGGCTGTAATAAGTATAATGAAGCTGTGTTCTCGTTCTGTTCCGTGCTGATAAGGAGCTGACAACCATATCCTGACATCACTCAACTGTTTCCACTTGACAGCATTTTCCCCTCATGTTTTTAAATTGTCATTCTGCCATTTACTTAGTCTCCACTGGGATGACTGTAATGACCCCAGCAGCATCATATGCTGTAGTCATCTGAAACACAAAAAGATCTAGTGTTTGGTATTAAGGGCAGTACAGGAAGTAGCTGAAATGCTTCTGGTTCTTTATATACACTGCAGAAGATTAAGTAACAACTGCTCTACAACACATTTAAGCCTAAAAATTTGGAAAATGTGGCACAACATGTTGTCTGAGCATATGTGGCTTTGCTGGAAGTAAACTGAGTGACCATACAGATTTTCACTGCTGAATACAGCTATTTAGTGTGTTTCTTTCTCATTGTGCAATTTTTCTACATAATGCTGTTGCTTCTAAATAAACCAGAAATATTAATCAAAAGTAGCTGAAAAGGGTTTGAGATTTTTAATGGACTGCTAGCTCCCTCTTGTGGTCATAAAATGCAAAATGCCTGCTGGTATTAGTGGTGCAGCTGTTGTGATGAGTGGTTGTGTTATTGGAGCTTGCACAGGCCTGCTTTTAAAATGAACACAGCTCACTGCTCAGGGCTGATACATTTTTTTTTCCTGCAGAAAACAGCTCCTAGTGTAACGAATAGTCAGGCTGAGGCAAGGTCCAATTGCAGAGAGAGAGTTTTATTCCAAAATCAAAACACAAAGCAGAGTAAACCAAAAACAAGGAACAGTGGACAGGGCAATAACTAGAAACTAAAGATACTATGGGGGGGGGGGGGAACCGTTCAGATATTTGTGAGTTCTGGCCAAGAAACATGCTCAATAATCTCAGAAAAATACACCAAGATATTTTGGATACATACATAAGCCTGAGAACATAATAGTATATGTAGTTTTTTGTGAAAAGAAATTCATGAAATTTAAATACAGTGCATGCTATACCAAAGAAAGTCTCCATATATGGAACACAACAGTTAAAGCAGCTCTGTGGTCTTACTGTACATTTTAAAAGCGTCCAGGTAGAAGCTCATTTCACACTCTTCTCACACCTGCCTAAAAGCTCAGCTGGGAACAGACCAAGTGTGAATTTAGCCATACTAATGCAATTAAAGGTGGCATGGTGGTGTGGTGGTTAGCACTGTTGCATTGTACCTTGAGGGCTGGGGTTCAATTCCTGCCTTGGGTTGGTTGGTTGGTCTGTCTGTCTGTCTGTCTGTCTGTGTGTGGACTTTGCATGTTCTCCCTGTGCTTGGTAGGTTTCTCTACACAGACATACAGGTTAAGGTTGATTGGTGTTTCCAAATTGGCTGTGTGTGTACCCTGTGGTGGGTTGGCATTCTGCTGTAGGTGTCCTTTGCCCTATGTCACCTGGGATGGGCTCTAGGCTTCCTATGACCCTTAACAGGATGAAGATGACTGACTAATGGAATTACGTATACATCCAAGATTTGTACAACAAATACCAGGATATTTAATAACAATACATGTGTGTTCTCAGTCAATATACATTTATATCACAAATGGGTACAAATAAAAAAATAAGCATAATGTTTATGAACACATTTTATAGGACCCATTGGACCCAAGACCTTTATCAGGATAAGCCACTGGGAAGTGAGTGAATGAGTGAGCTTTAAACCTGATTGCCATACCTGTGTGTATCACACAAACTTGTGTAAAGCACAGGCATGTTTGGGAGAAGTAACAGTCATACAATTCAGTATGAGAGTAGATGTATAAGTTACATAACTCTCAAAGAACATTGTGATAATCAATAACTTAAAACTTTTCAATATGCAAGTGAAACAAACTGAAATAAAGATCAGCTTTAAACCAATGATAGGGCTGTATTCTAGCTATCCATACATTTTCAACATATGGTTAAGTATGCAGTGATAAATTAGCCCTAGTATTTGATGATAAAGTGTAATAACCAGCCAGGAACCAGAGGGAGATGCAGGTCCAAATGCAGAGTTTATTACTAATAAATCCCAAGACACAGTCCAAAACAGACGAGGGTGCACAGGATTAGGACTGTACACTATGCATAGTACAAATTCTAAAGAAACAATACCTCACAAAGAAATAAAAAGAGCTACACCCTAATAAAGACACACAGACAAGTCAAACGAGGTGCAAACACTGAAATGAACGCATGAGGAATGCAACCAAGAAACAACAAGGCTAAACATAGAAATAGGGGAAACTAGACAAGAAAGGGCTAAAGCTCAGTTAAACTAGACATGAAATGCAAAACAAGGCAAAGTTATTTAAGGGGGTGTGGCACTTACAAGCTCAACTGTGACATAAAGGGCACAATCATGGTGCAGTGTTAAGATGATACTAGAAACCAGACATGTTTGGAGACCAGACAAAGACTGGGTTTTAATGACAACCCTCTATGAATGTGATTGCTGTCTTTCAGGCATTGCTTCACAAACTTGGCATAATTGCTGCAAAAACCATATTAGTTCATAATTAGCAAGTTTTTCAATGTGTTAAGTAAACATTTATTATATAAAAAAGTAAATAAGTGAAAGAATCCTGCTTACAGCAACAAATTAAACAACAGACACAAGTCACTGACAGTGCCAAGTCAAACATGTTATTTAGAAATCCAGGAATGGAACATCTAACTGCTAATGCAATTTGCAAATACTTTGCTAAATGAGTTACGAATTAGCAGGACAAAAAAGTGATAAATGTTTAAAAGGGATCTAACCAGCAGCGCAAAACACACAACAGTAACTGGACACGGTTAGGCCAACATGAAACATGAAACATGACATGAAATTAATTAACTTTACTGTCAGCAGATGTCCTGTGTGTTCAAACAAAGCTGCACATAAAGCAGTTTTCAGAATAAATAAATAAGTAAATATAATTCCAGCAGAAAATATTTCTCTTCCAGTGTACTCTGTACTCAATACTCAATAAACACTGACAGTTTTGCATGGTATTATGATTCACTGCTATTAGTCAGCATGCTTATGCTTTTTAGCACAACATTTAATTTTGGATATGTACAAAAAAAATCACCAACCTCTGTAACACCCCTGCCTGTCATGTCCCCTGTGTCCTGTAGATGTGGCTTCCTGTCTCCTGTTTGCTGATTCATTGTTCTCACACCGTTAGTGTTCCCCAGCCCTGTCTAGTTGTGCTTTAGTAATTTAAACCCTGTCCTTGTGAATTGTCCTTGCCAGTTGTTGTAGGTGTGAGTTCAGTGTTTTGCTGAGCTTCTTCTACTAGTGCAGAATGCTGTTAGTCTCAAGCCTGGAGGTTTCCCTATTGTTTGCATTTAGCCTTGTTACCATGATACCTATGTTTGTACGTTGTTATGCCCCTCATTGAAGCCTCCCTTTTGCACCTCCGGCCTTGCCTCTCTTGCCTGCTTGGCATAAACATTACAATTCCCCTGTAATCCTATAACGGTACCTTGGTTTTCCCTTCATTATCCCCTTTGCACATATCGGCCTCACCTCTCTTCCCTGATAGGCAACACATTACAATCTCTTTCTGGTTTTCAACACACTCATGATAAGTACCTGAAGTAGAAGTTCAGTAGGAATTATATGAAATATTGACTGCAATTGCCTTAAACTAGCAATTTACGTATATATTGTGATCCTTAAGCAAACAAATCAGAAAAAAAAGTTCCATCCAAAGTTCACAATTGGTTCTCCTGTGCTAGTGGGTACGGTGTACACTTATTGTTTTAATACATTTCATTAGATGACTGTTGCTATGTACAGGACATACGGAAATATAATGGAATTTAATACAATGTAATCTGTGTAATGTTGCAAATGCCTACAAACATACTAATTTAGTTGTCATCATACATTAGAAACTTGTATATTACTTTTAATTACATAATTTGTGCATTAAATTTTATATCTTGTTATAGACTAATCTTTATACTTTACTGTGCTTTAATGACATTTCAGAGGATTGGTTTGGTGTTTCGGATGAAAACACATTGTTTGTTTTCCCATTTAAAATAATGGAAATACTTTTGTGGTGTATGATTTTGTTTACACTGGTTCTAAGGAACAAATTATGGTAATATTGTAATTGGGTGATTCCTGAAATTTGCATAGAAATATTTTTGTTTTTGGTTTTGTGGGTAGTCCAGTTGCCTCACATCCCAAAGGGTCATGCGTTTGAATGTGGCCTTCATTGTACGCACGCGCGCGTGTGTGTGCGTGTGTGTGTGTGTGTCATCTTGGTGAGACAGGTCACAACACGGCAGGGCAGGTCCACGTGCACAAATGACATTATTTATAAAAAACCATGTACAAAAAAGTACAAATTCTTCCAAAAAACACAAAAGGTGAAACAGCAAAACACAGGAGACAGGAAATGGCAAAGGGACATGATGAAGATACACAAAGCCAGTCCATATACCAAACACATAAGGACCACCAAGCTAGCAGAAGCCAAAGTACATTTTAACAAGAGGCTACTGCAAAGTGAATACGCCTGACCTGAATAGTGCCAAACAGGAAGCAGAGGTGAACAGGTGAACACACTAGGCAGAGACAAAGAAGGGAACGTGGAAATGAGAGAATGAGGGGGCATGGCCACACAACAAGCATATCCCATGTAAGTTGTGATAGTGTGTGTGTGTGTGTGTGTGTGTGTGTGTGTTTGTCCTGCAGTGGGTTGGCACCCTGTCCAGGGTGTACCCTGCCTTGTGCCCTAGGCTGCCTGGGATAGGCTCCAGGCTACCCGTGACCCTGCAAAAAATAAGAGGTTGGATAGATGGATAGAAGGATGAATTAAATTTGTTTCCCAAGCTTTAAAAATGGTGACCCTGTGGGATATACAATTTAACCAGCAGGCTTCTAACCTACCATAGACCGAATAAACACAATCACAAGTGGTGTTCAGTGAGCCGGGGCAACATGATATAAATAACAGCCAAGAACTGATGCGAAGCACAAATATGATAAAACACAATATGTGTACATATAAAACACTCCATGGAAAAAAATGTTATTATTACTGAGTTCTACTATTGTTGAATAATATTGCATGCGTATTCTTAAGTTGCTTTGGACAAAGGCCTCTGCTACAATAATGAACAAATGAAATAAATAGCAAAAGTGGGAAATGGACTGAGTTCACCAGAACTGGAGAATGTTGTACAAAGGCCATAATGTATGTTGTGTTGATTTTCAGGAACAATATTTCAATTCAATTCAATTCAATTTATTTTTATATAGCGCCTTTCATAACAATGTGTGTGGTGGTCCAAAACCAGTCAATGTAATCCAATGTAAACCCTGAAAGAGTCCTCATACAAATAAGGCTTCTCAGCCTGACTAACATTGCACATAAAAACAATGAATACCATTCACACAAGTGGTACCACAGGCTTTACTCACTTTTCCTTCTGTATACACAAATAATATATACAACATTTCACAAAGATGACAAATTCCACATTTACATGATAGATGTCTATGAATGAGAACATTGTTTACTTAACACAATTAATTATAAATTATTCTAATTGAAATGTAAATCATCAGCATTCAGCCTAAACAGATGGGGAAATGGTGTTTTCACACTAAAAACACTCTCAGCCTCTATTACAGAATAAGTACGTGTAATTAAACCATAATCAATTTTTTTTTTCAATACAAAAATGGTATTACATCTACTGAAGGGTTTCAGTGTAGTAGTGTAGTATGTAGTAGTGATGATGTAGGAGACACCCATGCTATTACAGAAAAGACATTTCCACTTTCATTAAATCATATCTTTAGTTGAAGTGGTCGCCTTTGCATGCTTTACATCAGTAACTGACACTGAAGCTTAGCAGAAGGAAGACATGCATGGATGACATGAGTGATTTGTCACAAATTTAGGGCAACTAATGACTGACAAAGATGTGACACAAATCATCTTTAACATAATTAAAATACTGCATCAGCATTTAGCTACTGCTAAGAAAACATTGAAGTACTTGTGTATGATGGACTGAAAGAAAGGTTGTCAATGTAAGTCTTTTTGGTCCTTGTGAATAGGGGACGTGTGGATGTGTTAAACTGGTTCTGGGAAGTTTTCAGAGGGGTTCAACCCTCAGCAGAGAATAATCAGGCTCTGGAGATGTTATTCTTGGTATTGGAAATGAAATAGCTGTAAATTCATAATTCTTTTAACAGGCTATATTGCATTTTTACATTTTTTGCTACCTTTACAGCCTACATGTTATTTTTTTTACATGTATTACAACATCAACAAGTGTATTACCATAATCAAAATGACAATTACCATAATCCACCCATGTATCTGTAATCCATGCTCCAGCCTGTAGACAAATCACTTGATAACCCCAGCACTAATCGATGTTCCATCCAGCAGATGAGTCGACTGATAACCCCAGCACTAATCCATGTTCCATCCAGCAGATGAGTCACCTGATAACCCCAGCACTAATCCATGTTCCATCCTGCAGACGAGTCACTTGATAACCCCAGCACTAATCCATGTTTCATCCAGCAGATGAGTCACCTGATAACCCCAGCACTAATCCATGTTTCATCCAGCAGACGAGTCACTTGATAACCCCAGCACTAATCCTTGTTCCATCCAGCAAATGAGTCATTTGATAACCCCAGCACTAATCCATGTTCCATCCAGCAGACGAGTCATTTGATAACCCCAGCACTAATCCATGTTCCATCCAGCAGACGAGTCACTTGATGACCCCAGCACTAATCCATGTTTCATCCAGCAGACGAGTCACTTGATAACCCCAGCACTAATCCATGTTCCATCCAGCAGACGAGTCACTTGATAACCCCAGCACTAATCCATGTTCCATCCAGCAGACGAGTCACTTGATAACCCCAGCACTAATCCATGTTTCATCCAGCAGACGAGTCACCTGATAACCCCAGCACT
>JABJVR010016810.1:4418-14644 GCA_025773905.1 Chitala chitala | reverse complement strand
AATCCATGTTCCATTCAGCAGACAAGTCACCTGATAACCCCAGCACTAATCCATGTTCCATCCAGCAGACAAATTACCTGATAACCCCAGCACTAATCCATGTTCCATCCAACAAACAGATTACCTGATAACCCCAGCACTAATCCATGTTCCATCCAACAGACAGATTACCTGATAACCCCAGCACTAATCCATGTTCCATTCAGCAGACAAGTCACCTGATAACCCCAGCACTAATCCATGTTCCATCCAGCAGACAAATTACTTGATAACCCCAGCACTAATCCATGTTCCGTCCAGCAGACGAGTCACCCGACAACCCCAGCACTATTTCCCTTAACTGAGCATTTAGTGGAATGGCTGGGAAGGCATGTGAAAGAGTATGCCCCACTTATGTCAACGCTGGTCATAGTGAATCTGATGAAGGCTTTCTGTGAAAACACAGCCCGGCTCCCACAGAAATATGCACACTAGCTGACTCATGATGACAAGTGCCACATCGCTCTCTCTGTTTTGCTTGCTTACAATAGCCCACAGCCATCTGGTGTACAGTTTACTGTAATTTGTATTCTAATCTATTATCCATTTATTGTGTGATACTTCCAGCAATCTACAAAACAATACAGGAAGGAATTGGAAGAGAAGAATGCAAATGAAATAAAATCAAAATCATCTTTAAACTGAAAATTTTTAGCTAAATTACCTGAAAATAGTCCTGTACAAAATGCTAAAGTGTCATCTACATACCTAAACCAATGGGTCGGTGCCATCCCTGGGAAGGAGTTCAGTGCTTTCTTCTCCACTTCTTCCATGTACTGGTTGGCTATGGGTGACACCGGGGAAGCCACAGCACAGCCGTGTTTCTGTCAATATTTTTCATGCTGCTATTTCATCCATCCCAAGGAAGATCAACACCTTTTCGCATATCCATCAGGAGGGCCATACCTAAAAATACCCCCCCTTTATTCAGTCACTGGTCGTCATACATAACGACCCTCTATTCTCTAGGACTCTAACCTCACCTTTTCTTACACTAATGAGTCTATTCAGGAATGGGTGTGGCCTGCAACCCTGATAGGTATATAGTGATAGAATCTTCCTCACTTCCATCAGACTGAAGAAGCCTTTTGGTAAAAGGTGAAACGTTTCTGCGTAAAGGAGAAAGAAGTTGACATGACTACACTTCCAGATAACCTCACCTGGACGACTGAGAATCTTCATACACATCTGCTAAAGCTTAGTTTACTGTGTTATTCAGGTGGCAGTAGTGTACAAGGTCGCGGGGTTATTTAATTAATTTATTATTTATCGCTGGGTTATTTATTTAGTACGCATGGACAGTGGTGAGAGTGATTATACAATTATACTCTGACTCTGAGGTTCACATAAATTCGTAGAGGAGTTGAAACCGCAACGGTAGAAAGTCTAGGTTGTTGTAGACATCGACTGGTTCACCGAGCGTGTTGCTTTGTCATGGCCACAATTTTCTGTCGATCTGCCATCTGTAAGGACGGTGCAGAGTAACACAGATGCTGACGCTTTTCCGAAATATCTCTAAGAGAAGTCGGATTCTTTCCAATAATGTTAAAATAGATAAATGTTTCCAGATAAATGCATATAAATAAATTTAATTATATTAATTTTTAAAAATGTACTTAAAAATATATGGACTTTAAATCCATAAAACCGATTAAACGCTGGGGTGAAAAAGTGGGAAATAAACACATCATATTTAAATATATTCATTACAATGTTGTATTTAGCATTTATATGTCATACACACTGCAACAGTACAATGCAAAAGAACATGCAAAATATTACTTTCATAAATGCACGCACATCTATTAAACATTCACATTTTTCCCCGAAAGTTAAACGTTTGCCCATTATCCGGCTCACTGGGCTGCGACTGTGTTTAGTCCTTTGCTATTTATTTATTTAGTTTTATTTTATTTTATTTATTTATTTATTTGGCGGGATGTTAGCGCCCTCTGTTGATGTGCGATATTAGTACATTTAAGTGCATTTAACCGTCTGTAAACCCGTGACTCTGTTCTTAGGTCTTTCTTTTGTGAATTTAGAAACGTTAAACATTTCAGTGTTTAAATGATCAAATCCGTACGTAAACCTTTACATTACTTTATACGCCGTTGTATTAATTTTTGATTGGCATTCTCTGCGTTGGTTCAAGTTGCAATAGCATGACCCTGTGAACTTTGTGATGAGATTGGAGTGACGAACAAAACACATTGGGAAATATATGGGCGTATATGGTTTAAAAACGCGACTGTGAACAAACCAAATCTTAGAACAAGAGAACTTTAGTAAATCCACGAGTTTTACGTAGTTACTAGACGTCCAACTTGCCTGTGCTCAGTTTTCAACACTTGCAACTAACGTGGCACTAGATGGCGTTGTTTTCTGATAAACATATTTTACGGATCGTAATGGAACGCATGCATTAATTATTTCTAACACTCAGATAATTTTCCATCCTATTCTTTTTGCAGTAATATCACCACCTGTCTGTTTTATATTGTTTCGTACAATGCTTCAATTTATTCTCGCAATTTTACATGGTGTAAGCAAACAATAAAGGCTCCAACGCTGGTATTACGAGTTGTCCAGAATTTCTGCATTACGAATTTTAAGGGGTTGAGTATTTCATATTATACCTAAAATTTCTGATATATTGATTTAACCAAGGCTCAGTATGTGGTTATTCTTCCCTCATTAAAATACGAGGCCGGAAACCTTGCGTTTGAATAGTAGGTCCCTCTAATATCTCAAATACATGTTTTTACTTTTATAAACTTTAGTTATTCGCATCTTGCCTTGTTGGCATAGAATCCGTCACATTTTTACACTTCAGTCTCGTTCAACATCAAAGTTACATGTGACGATCTCTGGTATAACATTACTTTTATATTAATAAGCAATAGTTTCTGGTATATATGCATACTGTAGCGTGCGTATGTGTATATGTGTTCAAATATATACGAATGCGAGTGTATAGTACATATACTCAATATATAATTTATATTTAACTGCCGCTTGCTGCAGTTCCCCACGCGTGCAGTGCCTGACAGCCTCAGATTTTAATTCATTTGGGAATGATTGGCTAACCGAAGTCACGTTGTTGGTGTAACTCTGTCAGCCTCATTCTGCACCATTGTTTCCACTGGCTGCCGGAAGAGTTCCTGGGTTTCTTACACTATAGTCTACATGCAGTTGCTGGTAGTCAAACCGAAATTACAGTTCGTGCGAAACGACGAGTGTTGGAGCGCCTGAATTAAATGTGACGTGCAAGTAAGACATTTTATTTGGCTTAATAAAAATGTATTGATTTCTGAGGATTTTTGCATTCCGAGCATGCAATTCAGTCGCGTGGCTTGTAAAACATACAGGATGTTCTGACAATATGAATGGTAAGTCACCTGTTTATTGTAGAGTTTGCTATAACGTCCTGTAGCCTGTAAGCAGTGTCTGTGTGTTTGCAGTACAAAGAACGAATTGCTTTATTATCACGCGACTGTAAAACAATAGGCACTGCATGCTGCAGCTTCCCAAGAGCGACCAGTCTGGCGTATTTTACTGACAAGCGAAACGGTAACCGCATAACATGATTAAGCTTTGCGTTCCCAGTTTTACCTGATAACCTCTAATTTACAATTTACTTCTTACTGCATTTTATGCATACATACTAATTAATGACGCTATACTATAAGATGTATAGAGCAGATGATTTTCAATTCATGTGCATTTTTACCCAGTTTAAAGGCCCTATTTATATGTGGTATGCAGAATGTCGTTTATATATATTAGTCTTGGATCAATATTAAGTGCATTGTCTATGCTTACAGTTTATTTTGACAAGTTCCTTTTTAGTTTTTATGATATTTAGCCATCTTTTAATGCACACGTAATGTTTTTCATTAGAAGGCTGTCATCACACTTAACTGAGTACGTTTGTGCTTATTTATAAACTGTCAGTGCTGTGAAATTTTTAAGATAAATATTTATAAAACAGCATATGGAATACATATACACATTATCAATACGAAGCAGCATGTTAAGACATTACATATATTCCATTGATAAATACGAGAAACGCAGAGATTACAATATTTGTTTTTTTACTTAATATTCAAGGTAAAATACATATCTGTATGGATTCGTACACATCCAAAATGTTAGTTCGGATGATTAACAAGACGGATAGGTGGGTGTCACTTTAGAGAACTTTTATATTCATATTTATTTATTTCACTGTAAAATGTATTCTTGTATACACGTGTCTTGATCCTTTGTGTGAAGGAAATCTTTTGCAAATAAAGAGGCTATATTTGTTCACTTTTTAAATGGTGGCGTTCGGCATAGCTTTGCATGTCTGCTGTGTGCACGTGAACACTCGCATTTTGGCTGTGGCACCCACAAACCTCCATGCATAAAGTTTATACTGCTTTAAAAGCCACCCATGCACATCGCCTGTAGAGCAAGGCTTCTGTGAAACCCCTCTTGAGAACATGCAGCTGTATCAGGGTCCTTCCCAGCATCCCCTAGGAGCCAATTACTCATCTTTTAATGGGGGCGGGAGGAGGGGGAAGGGAGGCAAGGAAGTCTAATATCATTTTGACCACGACGTTAAGTGACATCAGTACAGCAGGCAGCAGTATGTTTCAAGGCCTTTACTGGCATTGAACATGTAACCGATTGTAATTAATTAAATTTTTACAGTGCATAGTTTTTTCAGCTGATAACTCGCTGTTTTATGATGGAGAATTATTTAGGTTTCGTTTTAGCTGTGTAACATTTTAGGAATTGTCTAATGATTGATCTTCACATTGAATGATATATATATATATATATGAAATATATATTTTTTTACATTATTAGAGTTTGATTGAGATGCACAGGTTAGGGACATCCAACTAGGAAAACATTCCTTTTAACTTTATTTGAAAATTTTTCACTTTATTGTTAATATACATCGTTCAAATCAGTATGTTTTGTATTGAGCTTCATTAACTAAGATCTTGCTTCTAATTACAGCCATCACACACAGACACACACAAACACATAAAGTTCATAAGACAACAAATGAGAAAAAAGAAACTGATGTGATTAATTCAATTTTTGTGGTGTTAATATGATTTGTATGTAGATGGACTGAATTTGATAAATTCAATGGTTTGCATTTGGGATAACAGTACTGTTGGTAGGCTGTTGGTCACAGCATGTCAGTATGAGAAAGGATAGGCCAGGGGTGAAAACCATCACTCTGAGGAATGGAGGCTCTGTGGTCTTAGCCTCTGGTTTCTTTTCGGATTTAATTGTGCCCTTTGATGGTGTCTTTCACTCTACAGCTTGTCTGCTGATAATTCACTCATGGGTTAAAGGCTAATTCATTCATCTCTCCTCATTTCCTTCCAAAACTGAGACATTTCAGCAAGTCGTAACACTGTCTTCTGCTGTCTGAGGTAAGCGGCGTCTGGTCACTCGTCTTTTTCATGCAGTTTCCTTGCATGCACTGTGATTCTTGAAAAGAGCTGGTGTTGAATTTATGGGCTTTTTTTGAGTGGGTGTATAAATAACATGGACGCAGTCCGCATTTGTCACAAGTTGAAGAAATCACTGACATTTCTTGTTGGATCACATGTTTAGACTTCTAGTGTCAAGAAACCTCTTCCTTGGCAAGGTATCTAAGACTAACTGCAGTGACAGAGTTGATGGAAAAGAAGGTTTTTCATAATGTACAGTTCGGGATTGTTAAATTGCTTGCATGTTTTGGATGTGAAACTGTGCTGTCTGTCAAGCACAGAGCCATCCTTAAGCCGCAGACAGTTATTTTTTATTTTCTCCAGTGTAAGTCCCCATGCCAGTTGTGAAACATAGAATTTTTTCAAAGCATAGGCTCCTTCGTATAAGTGCATAAAGGACATGTTACCAGGAGTTAGGAATTGGCAACACCACATGTACCAAACGGTGTCCCTCTGGCACTGGTGTATGTGAGGAAACTGGCAACACCGGCTTTAAATGTGGCAGACTCCTCTAAACCCCCCCCCCCCTTGCTTTCAGAGCTGCTTTGACTTCTTCCTGATATCAGAGGGTAAGGGGGAGGGGCTGCTTTGTTCTCTTCTAAAATACAAGCATTTTGAGAGGCTGATGGACATGGAGTTCAGAGGACGGACAGTTGTCTGTTTAATTAATTAATCTTCTTTTGCTGTGCATTGAATTATATTTGTTCCATTTCCCTGCCGTCTAGTTCAGAGGACAGACAGTTGTCTGTTTAATTTTCTTCTTCTGCTGTGTGTTGAATTACATTTATTCCATTTCCCTGCCATCTACCAGTAAGTCAGTCCCAAAGGAATAAAGTGTGATTAGTGCAAAAGAAATGGCTAAAAGATTAAAGAGGTGTGTTCTGGAGGTAAATTAAATTGTTTGTATGACTTGATCTATAAGTGGAAACACTGTCAGCATCATGGATGTGTGGAGTTTATGAAATGCCCTTTCCAGGGGAGTTAAGGATTCACAAAGGAGATGACATTTTCAACTGTTTCAGGAGGTAACCATGTGCGTTGGAGCGTCTCTGCGTGGTTCAGGTGGTGGGATTGTTGAATGTTGTTCCAGTATTGTCATAAGCCAATCCTGGTAATGTAACGTGA
Source organism: Chitala chitala (assembly GCA_025773905.1). Lineage (NCBI taxonomy): Eukaryota > Metazoa > Chordata > Actinopteri > Osteoglossiformes > Notopteridae > Chitala > Chitala chitala. The sequence continues at coordinate 7,979 of JABJVR010016810.1, read as the reverse complement.
GCAGCTATAAATCAGCGTTTATTGCAAGATTGCTCTCGCCGTAGCCGTCAACGAAAAAAGCGAATAAAATAATTTTATAGTGTAGAAATTATTATAATGACTTTAGTCGTATTAGCATTGTGTGGATGTCTAGCTTTTCTAACCAAAGCCAAAGAAAAAAAAAAGCTTGGGCACTTTTATCTTGGGTTTTAAGAAAATAAAATAAAAATGAGGCATGCTTTGATGCACTATACATTGTCAGAACAGTTTGCACTAGCATTAAATAAAAGAAATTAGAAACAATATAAAATAATGGGAGACTATAATGAAAACCAAAAGGAAGTCGCTGCCTTGCGTCGTCGGGCGGCGGTTGCTTATTTAAAGAGACGCAGTTTCTCCTTCTCCTGTTATAATGAGGCGCTGGTGGAGGGGGGTTCAGGGTCACTCTTTTGGCCCCCCTCTCATGGCAGGTTGCCATGGCGGCTCTTAGGAATGTTCTGCCTGTCTCAAGCTTATTGCGTTTTCACCCTAAGGAGCGCACACGCCGATTTTCACAAGCGCTTCAAAGCTTAAGTGTATAAAGAAACTGTATAGTCCGGCAGCATAGTGTATATGTCCAATGTTTTTTTTTTTTTTATGTCCCTGTGAATTTGAGTAGAAAAATTACATTAAGACGCAATGTTTTTCCATGTAGGTTTTTCCCCTTAGCGTATATATTTCTTCTCGTTCTTATTTCGTTCGGTTTTTCTCAGTGCTGAAACTACCTAATACGCATAACCTGTAATCATAACGGATGAGCTATTTAAAGCTGAAATAAACAGAACATAATTATGAACGTCTTAAATATACTATTATAAATGCCTTTTCTAAATTCAGTAATTAAGATGTTTATGTACACTATATGAGTTGGAAGGAGCCTTGTTTTAATAAATGTATCCAAGGTAAATGAGCTTCTGAGCTTTTCATGGTTCCTCTGAATGGTGGAATTCCCTGCAGCAGCCCGAGTTGGTGTTGGCAATAAGCCCCCGGCCTGTGAGGTCTGGACCTCTGATGGGGTCAGATTAAACTGCTTTGTGTTACCTTTTCCTTTCATCTTTTTCTTTCCTTGCATCTTCATGACGCTTTGGGAGTGATATTGTGTACATGCTGAAACAAACATTTATGTATGTTTTTTGATGTTGATGTTTTAGACATTGTCTTGTGAAGACTTCTCACCATTATAATTATCTGTACCTCAGCGCCCTATTCTTCCACACAAACAATTTATCGCTTACATTTAAAAAAACAAGCGCCTTATTTAGTCTGGAAGTATACACTGGGCATGTTATGAGGTCTCTTTTTTGCTTCAGACATTTAGCTAAGATGATAAAACAGATTAATTTTATATAGCGTTTGATCATAATTTTATTCCTGGTAGGGGAATAGAGTTTGTGACAATGCATGCAGTAAATCACTGTTGAAATGATGTTTGTCTAACATCAGTGTTAAGCGGATTGCGTATGTGTGGCTGATGTTTCCTCTGGTAAAATAAATTGAACCGTGTAAAGTTTTATTTTATGTTTCAGATGTTACAACCACAATGCGACAGTCATAAATGATGAGGAGAGAATGGTGAGCTGTATTGTGATAGTAGCAAAATCATTGTGAAAAGTGGCTTTTATTCGTTATATCATGAGAATAGAAAAGTGCTTAAATTCAAGGTGAAAAGCCCAAGCAGTCATTTTGCAAAGAATGTGTTCTGAACAAATCCGATCATCCTATGGCATGAGTATTCTATGCCCATCATCGCTATGGCAACCAGTATAAAAGTGTTTGGTGTGCTAGCTACTGTTGTTGAATATATTTTAACAAGATACATTTTTCCAGAACTGAGCAGATTATGTAATATGCCAAAAATTACCAGGGAAATAAGATGGTGGTTTTTTTTTTGATGAAGGCATTACTCTATTATCTGTGTGTCATCTAATAAGACTGACATATTTTAATTATTTTCATAATTGTGTGTTGATTCCTACTTATGCAAATTGCTGTGATGCTGTTCTACTCCATGCTCTGTCAGAGGCGGTACAGGGATATGTTTTGTGTAGCAGTGCCACAGATGTTTAGGTTTTTTAAATGCCGCATGGTGGACTCCTGGACAAAAATCCAATTATGAGTGACGATTTTGGCTATGTTAAAATAAGGCTTTATGTTTGCACAAACCATTCTACATAATACGTATGAAATAATTAAAAGTAGAATGTTACTACTATGTACTTCTGCATTCACAGCATGAAATAAAGGGCCTGTAGCGTAACGAGCAATTTGCTAATGAGAATATTAAAAACTCAGATTTTTATGCTCATGTATAAATCTTATTGGTTAATAAAATACATTTTATTGTGAATAAAAGAGTTGCACAGATGATTTCATTGCAGAATAGCAGTAGCCTGTAGCTGGTACTGGCTGGATAACAGTAGTAATTAGGATAGATAAATGTTGCGCTTTTTAATATGTACTAGGCCTCACGCTGCATTGTTCTGCTGTCTTGGCTTTTTCTGTTCATGGACACGCAACACGCATGCTGTATGTTGTGACCTGGTGGAGCGACACGAAGAATCGCCAATGGCTCTTTTTGGAGCTTGGAGAGCGGCCTTGTTGACGAGAGCGTGTCTGAAATTGTGCGACTGTGTCGGGGAGCACTGTGCCAGCACACTCGAATGGGAGTTGAGTCATCTTTTTGTGGCATGTCCTCTCTCGGGTTATTTTTAGATCCACCATCTCTCTGAGCTTGACTAGGCTTTAACCTGTTGTAGGCAAAATTGTCAATGTCCCTTAAATTTTTTAGTCATGTGGGCTGGAGTAATTTATATACTTATGGCAAAATTTTCTACCTCTTAACGAAGTGCATGCATGATTTTAGATGTTGTTTATAATAATAACGAAATGATCATTATTTTTGCTGTTTACGTATTATATATTATAGTAAAATAGATTAGGCCTAAACCAGATGTGCAGTATTTGCTTTTCTACCTGCAAAAATAGAGATTTATTTATTTTTTCTCTCAAATGCACTACAATCAGATACAGTACTTGCTGTTTATTGTAAAATATATATATATATATATATATATATATGCATAGGAATGTGGTGTGATGGAAGTCTGGGGGTCCTCAGTGATGGCAGGTTAGAGTGTGCACAGGACTCACTAAGACTGCACACTTTTTAAGGCTGTTTTTTTTTTTTTTTTTGCAGCTGCAGTTTACATCATGTCTGTGCATTGTAATGTGTGTGAGGTCAAGCATGCCACAAACATTGTGTTTTAACAGAATTAAGAGAATTTTTGTCTTTTTATTGTGTAATATGAATTTTTATTAAAATGTAAAAGCAATTATTACCTTTTATGCTCAAATGCAGCAAATCAGCGAATGTGTGTATTAAGCAAACAAGAGAAATGTTACGTGCACAAATGTTTTTTTTTTTTTTTTTTTTTTTTTTTTTTTTTTTTAATTTTTTTAAATAAATAAATAAAAATATTTTAAAAATTATTTGTTTTTTTGTTTTTGAGCCCGTTAACCAAGGGTTTTTGAAATATAAAAATG
>JABJVR010016790.1:0-41164 GCA_025773905.1 Chitala chitala | reverse complement strand
CACCCGGAGAAAACCCACCAAGCACAGGGAGAACACGCAAACTCCACGCACACAGACCCAAGGCGGGAATTGAACCCTAGGCCTGGAGGTGCGCGGCGACAGTGCTAACCACCACGCCACCATGCCGCCGTAATTAACTATTATTATACATTTCTACAAATGCCATTCATTAGTTCATAGTAATAAGCATCAACAGATTGTGCTTTGTTGGTTTATTACAGTTAGTGTAACTAAAAATTATTAAAATCCCTGTGAAGCTAAATGATACTTATTGTTAAACATCCCAGTGCAGTTATTGTGAAATATCAGCACTCTTGGAACGCCTCGTCCAATCAAATGACATTAAATTCCTTGGTCTGAAGTAACTGTTGTATAATTTCATGTCACACAGACAATATTTAAATATAAACAAACTGCTTCTGCAAAAACGTTCTCATATATCTACCACATTCCTTCATTTCATAAAACAATATTAAAATATGCGTTTTTATTAAATGACAATGATTGCACATAGAAGCCCACTGTGTTACAGAGCAATACGCTTCATTGTGGCTCTTTGTCAGGAGTACATCTAGGCCTTCTGAGGCAAAGCCATTCACGACAAACACCGTGTCTTCCACAAAGAGTCCATGGTCAGCTTTGAAACGTGTACCGAGGGAGACCTAAGTCAGGATGAAAGCCTGCATGCTACAGTTCAAGAGATAAACACTGTCCTTTGCTGCCAGAATGAAAGCATCTGACTGCGGAAGTCGACAAAACCAAAGGAAACAATGGAAATTGCTTTGTCGTGCGCAACAGGAGCCACTGCCTTTGTAACCCGTGAGGCTGTAAGAGAAGACCACAGCAATCCCTCATCCAACGACAGCAGGAAAAGCAGCACTCCCTCCAGGATTCTCTGAAGCCCTGCTCACTCCCCCAGTCACGGCCTGACATGGTACAGGGAACAGCCTGCCCTGTCCATGCCTGCACCCTCCCTTGTGTTCTGTGCTAATTTACACACCGTTGTGTCACAGGCGACACAGTTTGGCCAGCTCTGACACTCTTCATTGTCGTTACCACCTCAGCAGATCCAAATGAGGAGCTCTGTGGGCTCAGCTCGGGGAATGGTTGTGACAATAATAGGGAGATGAAACAAAGCCTGACTGCATTTCCACCAGCAAAGGAAGTAGAAGACAAAGCAGCTTTATTGCCATTGATTACATATACTGTACATGCATGTAACAATGAGATTTGTTCTCTGCATTTAACCAATCCCCTGGGGGAAGTAGTGGGCAGCCATATGCAGCACCCAGTAAGCTAGCATTTGAGTGTCTTGCTTTGGACACACCAGGCAGCTACGCTGGGATTTGAGCCGGGATTTGAGTGGGATTTGAGCCTCCACATCCTAGCCTGATGTTATACTCACCAGGCTGCAGGAATGAAAAAGGGCCCAATGAACACTTCATTCACATGAGCTCCTCTGGGCCAGAAAACTACGTAATCTATACGTAAAATGAGTGTTCACGTCTGACTTTTTGTTACCATATGTTTACAAGAGCAATATTGAAATTAAAGCAAGATGTGTGAAAATGTTGGAGAAAATGTTCATATTATATTGCTTAAACTGCACACCCCCTTTTCATTAGTTATGTGTAAACACTCTCCATTTAAAGTGCATTCATCAATAGTATTTACTTTTTTTAAAAACCTCAATCTGCTACTAAGCTTCTCGCGTCTCTCCATGCAGGCCTCAAGAACTGCTACGCGACTGATAAACCACGGTACGCCATCTGCATTATTAACTATACTGATCAAACTTTAACTGCAGCAGCACTGCGCAGAATGAAAGAGCCAGGGGCTTCTCCGTATAACCCCTGGGCCACCGGTCCTGAGAACGTGGGCAGAAGTGCAAAGAGGGGTCGGGGCAGGTGTCAGGTGGACAATCCAAAATCAAAGCTGCACACTGTCCAGTCACATGGCACAGCCCACATCATCTTCCAGCCAGGCATTCATCAATTATTAACCCCTTGAGGATGTAAAAATACCAGCTGGCTCAGTCCTCAGTCCGTACATAAATAATGGAGGTGGGGCTAAAGAAACAGCCAATCGTGAGAGATGTACTCTCAGTATACATGAGCTGCTGATGTGTGGTAGTGGCCATCCCTGATGTCCGTTACCTTGTTTGCTCAGGTGTGGCCTTAATTCTACCTGATCAAATATTTACTGCTGCAGTTGCCAGCTTGCTTTTTTGCTGCTCTTCTTCCATCTTCCAAAAATGTTTTTGATGTCAGACTGAAGATTTTTCAGTCTTTCTAACAAATGCATTCAGTTTTTCCTAGGCTTTGTGGTAAGTGTTGCATTGACTGCAACTGGGTCATAAAATATAGGGATTTTCTGCACAATTCTTCAACAGCATATAAGGCAACTTTATATTACGGCAACCATTTCACTTTTCATTTCGCTAGTTTGCCGTTTATTCAGATACAAGAATATAGCAAATTTATTACACCTTTCTGCCAATGATGCTTGCAGCTGTGCAAGGGATATTTACTCTTAAATGAAAGGAAAACCCAATAAAGTAACAGTTAACTCAATTTATGAGCAAAGATTTCCCATTAAAAGGAAAGAATGCATCAGTGGAGCAAATATCAAGTGAGCCGTCGTTTCCATGCCGACACCCACCTTTGTCGTTTTGACTTTGTTTCCTGTACTGCAGCTCCATCCCGTGAGGTCCGGCAAAACTTTACACTCCTCCCCATCAAGACAGGGCTGCATTTGGCACCACCATTTCTGTGCAACTATAGACGCTGGGAAAGACAAAGATAGTAAATAAATGTGTGGTATTCCAGGCAGAGTTGAACAAGCAAAAGGATCAAACAGCAGCCGAACACACACAGGCGCAGACTTCAACTCACAATAAGCTATATTCAAGTAATGGAGTTGTAGATTAAACACAGCTGGGACAGCATTTGTTCTTAAGGGTCAAGGGAAATTTTAAATAGGGCTGATATCGGTGCATTTTTCATTTTCTATCAGTATGTACTAGTTCAAGGTAGTTTGCCTATGAGGTTCAGTTAAGTGCCATCACCAGTTTTGAAGTTATCTGTGTGACGATGAAAAGGAAGGCAGAGCTTGACATGTCAGCCTTGCAGGCAATGCAAATCTGCATGGAGGCATGTCTTAAAAATGGGTAGCTGGAGGGGCATGTGCATGTTTGTGCGTGTTTGTATGTGTATGTACGTGCAGGGCGGGAGGATCATTTGATATTTCCGCATGCTGTCAGTGTCACAAAAGGCAGGTGGCAAGGCAGTGCTGTTACAGTAAAAAAATAATAATAATTAAATAAGATAATAATCGATCGGCCTGTCGAGTGGATGGTGTTGACACGGTATTAAATGACTCGGTCCGTCTCCCTTAGCCAGAAACGCAGCTGACGGTTTTATTGTGCGATGCGTGCCAGACACCTCAAATTCTCGCTGCTTTCTCTGAGAGCACCGGCGTGGGTGTGTTTGAATGATGGCTAATAACAGTCTTCTCAGGACTGTGAAGAGGTAAATCTGAGATAAGTTCCACAGGCATTCCTGGGTACCAGATGCACTAAGAAAACTGTGCTTATTTCTGCCTTGGAGAATAACATGAACATTACAGGTGAGACAAAGGCGTTTGGCCTTTTTTACTTGTTTTGATATTTAATCACTTAATGCTGGAAATGTTTTCATTTGTTTCGTATTTGAGTAAACATAGACTGTTCCTGCCAGGCTACAAATTCATAGAAAATATTTTTTATTTTTGTTAGAATTTTTCCAGTTTCCCTTTTCTTTCATCACACCTGTGGCTACATTTTTTTAAAGCTCTGATGTGATCAAAGACCATTTGGGGTGTCTATCTCAGGGGCCACGGTTGAAAGTCGGGTTGCTGCCTCACCATCCACGCAGGAGGGGGCGGCTCTTGTCGTCCCAGCGACCTGGCCCGGGAAGCAGGAGCACTTGACCGTCTGGGAGCGCTCCTCGATCTTGTTCTTGTTGCAACAGCGATGGGCGGCAATGACTTCACAGGTGCCGGCTTTGACGTGCACTGGAGAGACAAAAGGATGCGGCCGTGAGAAGAAGAAAATCAGAGGGGGGTGAGAGCAATTCCATCTCATCTGTGGTTTGCGGAGGTTCTGCTCTCCCAAGCTGTTCCTTCACAACCTGCCCAGCTGACGTGGTGCGATCCTGATTACTGACACTGCCTATGAGGTCAAAGAGTTCCGTATACAAACAGACCAGTTAAAACCAGCCTTTCAAACTGCATCAGTGACACCTTTCAACTCAAACATATTTCTGACTATAGAAAATGAGAACAGTAAACTCTCAGATAAACTTTAAAAAATCAGATTTGAAAGCTGATAGCTCTAAAAAGCCATTAAGTAGAAATTAAGAAGAAACTGTTAGACACAAAAAGAACTTGGTGACTAAAAAGTAGTGTCTGCTGCAACATTAAATGAACATAAGTAAAAGGCAACAGCCCAATTAAAAGCATTAATTAAAAGCATAAATTGGGCTGTGTTCAAAGGTCACTAATCCCTCTCTCTCCCTTTGACAGCAGCACTGGCAAAGGCAAAGACTGAGGGGAAAAAAAAGTCTTTGAAAGTTCAAACTGTCTCCATGAAGAGAAGTCTTTAGGAATCCTTTATTGTGGAATTTCAATGGGCCATTTTATGCCCCCAGTTTGTAAACAGCAATAATGAAGGACTGACCACTGTTACTCGAAAAAAAACCAAGGGAATAACTGCAAATAGGCATCTTGATCTGTCAGCATCTGATGAAATATGCAAATAAACAGCTCTGCCGAACTTTTGCTAAGTATGACAGAAGTTCTGCATCCCGAACATGCAAAATGTCCTTTTTGTTCAAGGACAGAACTCTGCTTAATCATTAGAAGCATTTTAAAAAAGGAACATCAGACGATTGGGACCGGTTTTCTTGACTACAGCAAAGAGTAACTCCATTTTTCATGTTCAACAATAAACATCGTAAACCTGAACCCACAGGAGCATCAGCCTTTTATCTAAAGACACAGTAACACTTGCATTCCCAAGTATATTAATGACACTGGAAACAGAACGAGACATTGGTCGAGTATTTACCGAGGAAAAATACAACTCCAGCAGTAGAGAAATAGTGGACAATGTCTTTTGCTGAAAGCAAATCTTTGACCTTTGGCAATGTATAATTATATGGGCTGGTGGCTCAATGGGTAGGACATCAAGCTGAGCTGCAGAAGTCTCCTGGTTTGAGTCCCAGCCACCCAGTGTGTGCTTAAGCAAGATGTTCATTGCTAGCCTAATAGTAACATGTATGTGAAATAATGTAAGTTGCTTTGGATAAAAGCATCTGCTAAATAAATGTAATGTATAATGGTCTCATATCATCATGCAGCATTCTTTATATGAACTCCCCCTGGATGTTGTGACCTCAAGAGAGGAGATTGCAATAATTACACACAAGGCACCAAAACATAATACAAACAAACACATGCATGAAGCAAATGTGATGTGAAGCTATTTGATCTGACAGGCTCTGGGAAGTCCAAAGTCTCAGCATCACCAGGATTTATTCTTGTGTTCTCATTGCAGCAGAGATTTATGGAACACAGCGTTGATCTAACGAGCTTGCGGTTCCTTATTTCTCAAAATAGCTTGGCCTTCACCTCAGCTCCACACGAAGATTAACACTGAAACAGTCATACTTCAACAGAAACTAAAGAACAAGAAACATCCTGTTCAGCATTTAAAAAAGCTGTATCTGACTCATTTGTTACAGAGCAAGGCAATGGGAAAAAATGCAAATAAGAGCTTTAAACATTTTGTTCAGCTTTTTCAGTTCCATATTTTGAAGACCGTTATGACACATGCAATGTCTACAAGACAACATGTACAGTTAAAGGAGGGAAATGTTTGATTTTCTCTTTGCCCTAAAATTATTAAATGCAAGGCAAAACAAAAACATCGTAATTAATTTTATTCCTGTAACTGTATGATAGAATATGTTTGTACACAATTCTGCCTAACGGGATGAAAATGTCCTGCACCGTTTCAGTATACTTTTGTAAGTCACCCTTTATTTAGTTTATATAGATTTTTAATTTGTAACGTAATTCACAAATACTCTGAAATTCCCATTAGAGACCAATCCCAAAACCTAATCTGCAACATTAAAAACATTTTCATCCCAGTCAATACGACGCCATTCAGATTCCAGAAACCCTAACAGACAATAAAGAGAAACTCTTAGAGAAAAGATCAAAAATGGTTGAACATTCCCCACCCAACTAAAGGGCTAAAAAAGTTACATGACACATACATTAAAACAGCAGGGTAATAACCCCGGGTTGTGCTGTCCTGGAGGAATGCAATCAGTCCCTAAAGGCTCACAAAGGATTGTTAGTTAATGCTATAACTTAATAATTAAAATCTGAAAGATTCAACAGAGCTTTAATTTGGAAATGCCCAAAACACCCAGAGAGGACGGTTTTACCAAATGACCTTTAAATCTCCAGTCTCCCACTTCTATTGTTCACTGCTCGTGAAACCAGATGACCGTAAAGCTCTTTTTATACGCGTTATCCCAGCCTCCAACCTTTGTTCCCAGGGCTTTACTAAATTGGTTCCTTGTTCGTCCTGGTAACACATCAGAGTGGTGCTGCACACACAAGGAAGAGGCGCCAATCTGCAATGATGACAAAGGGTATTCGAAAGTCACAGCTAGCGTGTCATTTTTCAGGTCACTTTTTAATAGGAATCCTGTGCTGTGTATTGGCATATGTTCTAATGCCTGTCTTATGTCATCAGTAGATAACTGGAAAAGGAATCACTCGACACGTGTTTTGCTGAAGACAAATGGTACTTATCTCTGTCTCAGAAACAAGGAAATTCCGTCAACTGCCTGCTGTCTTTTCTGTTGTTTCCCATGTTGATGGATGCTTTAACATTGGGAGTAAAGTTAATTTTTTGGTAAGTCAGAGTTTCAGGCACTCTTTATTTATGACCAGCACTCAGGGAAGCTTGAAGCCACATGAGAAGCTCAGGGAAGCTTGAAGCCACAGCGCTCCCTAGACTACAGGAGTGCTCTGACCTGTCCAAAAAATGGATGAGAACCTCATCACTCATAGCTTTGCTCTAGTGTAATGAACCACTAAGAGCTTCACATTAGTGACCAAACATAATTGTCAACAGTCTCTAATTTTCTCAATGAGTTTGATTAGACCCAAACTGTATGGATTTACAGCACTATAGAAGGTCAACAAACACCTTTCCAGAGAATAAACAGGAAAAAACCTTTCATGGCTTGTTTTGCTATGGAGCCCTGTGCATTGGTCTGATCTGTGAGACCCACTGGGTCCTGCCTTTTCTTTAACTCTCTGCTCTCTGGTGTTATCAGGAAATAATAATTTATATAGTATTTCAGATGTATTTGAAGCACCAGCCAGAATGTATTCTACAACACAAAAGTGGATCTCAAACGAGAAAAAAGAATACCTGACCCTCCTTAAAATGTTATGGAAAATGTAGCCCATTAACCATATCAGCCGAATAACAGGTGCAACACCTGCACATAACATTTAAAAGTGATAAAACAAATCAAATCTTTTACTAATAATATGGGGACTTTGGCAATCTTTATGGTCGAACGTGTTATGTTGTGTGTGACTGACAAATCGTGTATTTATCTCATTGGTATAAAGCAGACAGAACATGCCCTACCCACACGCATGTTTTTTCTTATTACTCTCTGTGCCACTCCTGTGTGGAGGGTGCTGTTAAGAACACCTAGTCTGAGCATCATGACCGTTGGCCAACTCCGCGGATCTCTCGCGCTGTCGGATCGCGCGTGACATCAGATCGGGACAGAAGTGCGATCGATGCCCCCAGGGCATCACACTTCTGCTCCCAGTCGTAATGATTGATTCGGGATCGATTAGCACGGCTGTGTAATTAACAGCTCATAAGTGATCCGGAGCAGAATGAGAGAGGAGCGTCAGCCATCCAGGGAGATGACAGCCCTGACCAGCAGGACAGCGGGCCTCCTCAGAGAGGAGCGTCAGCCATCCGGGGAGCTGACAGCCCTGACCAGTGGGGCAGCGGTCCACCTCAGAGAGGAGCGTCAGCTATCCGGGGAGGTGACAGCCCTGACCAGCAGGGCAGCGGGCCTCCTCAGAGAGGAGCATCAGCCATCTGGGAAGGTGACAGCCCTGACCATCGGGACAGTGGACCTCCTCTTCCATCCTCGGACTGATGTCACAGGGCTCTGTGTTCGTTACACGTCACTGTGTTTAACACTCTTCTCTCAGCTCTGAGTAACACATACTAATAAGAACAGGACACCCAGGGATGTATACCGTTCTGATCATAAGTTTACATACTCCAAGCACAGGGTATAAAAACCTAATACATACAAATGTTCTTCCTCTTTCTTACGTTCAAATGTTCTTGTTATTCAATTAATCCCATACAGAAGCTCAGTGTCACTGCTGTACCTTACACAGTTTGTCTTGGCACAGATGAAAATTTATTTGTAGGCTGATTACAAACAGCAGACAAACTGTAGGATGGGATCAAAACTCATGCTCCTGTTTTTATCTTGATTCTTGATGGGCAGGAAATTCTATTTTAACTAAAAATTGATTAATCGCATTAGAAGAAACTGTTTCATTCTCCAGCGGCCAACAAAGCAAACGCAGAGCTTCATGTGAAGGTAACAAACTGTAAACACGGCCAGTGTGAATACAGGTAACCATTAACGAAAACGCTGTGGGATTCATTCACTTCAGCATGAATCATCCTGTTAAACTCATCTAAAATTCTCGTCCAACGTTAAATTGTATTCTAAACGAACTGATATCTGTGTTGTATGGATATGGTTGAAGACAAAATATGTCTTTTAAGACAATTCTTTTGTTATTTACAGTTATCTATGCAGGGGCTAAAATTTATAAAACACAAAATGTTGCATCACTGCTGTGAGGTGCAGGATTAGGATCAGTGGGATTAACATGCAAGGTGTTCCAGTACATCTGTCAACTCAGTAAATGTTGTTTGTTCCTGAATATAAATTAATAGAACAAACTGCATGAGTCAAAGCAGACTTAAACTGTTTAATTTTGAATACTATTAAACCACTGGATCTTGTAAGTAATTAAATGTACAAATAGCCAAAAAGACACCAGAAATACAACACTAAACTTTATCTATGTAAGATTAACCAGCTAACATTAGAAGCTCCACAAAGTTGTTGTCCAAATCCTGTGCCAAATTCTCAAGCGTTAATTTTGCCTAACGTAAACCTAATTTGTTCTTATTTTTGGCTCTGTTCTTTACTGGGTTTAAAAGAAAAAAAAAATGGCCAAATGATAAAGAATTCAGTCGGTATGTCGGTTTAACTGTTTTTAGTACTCAGTATTTTCACTGATGTTTTTGATGCAAAATTCATTCCACTGGTATGAATATCCATTCATAATTGCTGGACATTTTGATAATGGTAGAACTATAGTTTGCTTAAATTTGAACGCAATTGTAACATGTTTATTTATTTATTCAATTACTATTACAATTAAAACTTGTGAATTTACAATCAGACTTTGTATATTGGTCCTAGATACAGCAGTGGATATTCCCAGAAAAATTTAAATGTGTGATTTTAATTACCAATCATTATGTGTTTTTTTTTTTAAATTTTTTTATAAAATGTAAACGTAAAAATATAAAAGCATGTAATCTACACGGCAAAGCCTCGCGTGGATACGTGTTATGTAACACTGACTGCTATTTACGTTTTTGCTTTCGTTGCAGTAATCCAAATGTTCTCTGTTTTTTCCTCCTCTCCATTAAGCAGTGAAATTAATGTTCTGCGAGAGCGGCCACACACTGGCTCAGGGGACGAGGGGGTAAACTGAGAAGAATGTCAAATTCAATTTTTTCCCATCTCTAAAGTTCAAACGACATTGGTATCTGGCGTGCGAAGCCGGTGCCGCCTTGCTCCACACAATGACAAGCGCCATGGATTCAGCTTTAACTCTGATAACTTCTTTCAAGGATGGCAATTATATAAGACATAATCATGCTTTCCATTTCCATGTGTAGGAAAAAATAAATAAGGCTGGGTTATTTTTCCAGACATCACAGCTGTTTCTGGCCAGGGGTGAACTAAGATTGTTCACAACATGAATGTACGTTAATATTTTGTTTAAATAAATAAGTAAAAAAAAAAAAAAAAAACAATTTTCATGTCATTCCACGAAATTCTGTGGGCAGTCTGATTTCACCCACAGGGAAACATTTGCAGTGTCCTAATTGTTTAATTAAAGAGCTATAAGGAGTTGAATGGAAACCTAAAAAACAGACATGACAGCCAACCTCTAAAAAAGATCTCTAAAACTAGAACAGTACAATAGGGCCCAAAGATTTACCTACCCTAGATATATGAAGTGGACATATTCTTTTATGTTTTCTTTTTTGATAATTAGGACAATGTCTGTAGGCAGTGTTCCAAGCACCGACACGAAGAAGCTGATCTCGATCACACTTGCTGAGGTGATATTACAGCAGTGAACTCAAAAAGAGATTCAGCCATCGTTAGTGCAAATGATGTCAAAACAAAAAAAAAAAGCCACCAGCCATCACGTCATCTGCTGCTGCTAGCGTATATTTACAAATCGTCACAGTGCATGAGAAAACAATATAATTAGCTTTTTTCATATCTGTGCTGTGTTCTGTTCAGATCAACGTGATTAGCACTGCTGGAACTGGTGCCCGCCTGCTTTTCTCCTTGTGAGTGATAGTCACTGTGCACAGATAAGAGCGTTTCGCCTCAAATCCTTTATAGCAACAGGGAACCCTTCTGCTGATAGCTGCTACCTGTCAAATGCTGTAAAAATCCTATTGTCTCCAGTCCGCGTCATTTTAATTCACAGTGACTGGCAAAAATGTCTTGCCATCTCTAGCTGTGCAACGTTTAATTCGAACGTACAACCTTTTCGAAAATAAACACACGTCTCCAATGTAAAAACCCATAAAATGTAGTTAGCTGCCTGAGCTTTCTCAGTTATTTTTTTTCAACAGTCTAAATTTGTCCACCACTTGTTTAATTTATTATAAAAATGCTGACGGGAGAAACAGAGGGAAAAGTGAGTATTTCGTCTTGAGCCGGTCTTTGATAAGATGCGGCTCATGCCAGCCAGTGGCTCATTTGCCTAGAAAAGTGTTTCTGAAGTCCTTCTTTGGCATCACGGCAGCGGAATTGATGGATAGCACGTCATGCTGCAGTCAAACGACATGGCGGATGGAGGAAGCGCAGCAAGACGGATTACCTGAATAACAGGAATGAGACAGGATGGGGAAAAAAAATGGGATAAAATGTGAGGAATGAGAACATTAGGAAATAATCTCAAACTGCTTTCCGTTTCACAGACAAATATGGGTCGCGGTATTTTTTTTTCTTTGCATGGTTAAAACAATCTAAATCACTAATGGGATCCTTAACAACATCACAGACAAACAGCTGCACAGCAACGTCCCAGCCAAGATACGTTCAATCGGCTGCATTTGGCTTCGTGAAAAAAGGCATCCGTGGTGTCACGACGAGACAATGTCTTTAAGGGTGAAACAACAATTGCCTCAGATGGCCAATGAGTGTAAATATTTTAATAATTAATGCTATGACTGAATGGGCGTAGTGTATTTACAACTGGAGACATCATGGCTGCAGACTACACCAGGAGCCCCAAGCTACCTCTTGGCCTGCCTCAAACCATTGCTTAGATGCTGCAGTACCATGTGACCTGCTACCAGGAGTGAGACAGGCAGACTAGGGGATCAGAAATATTGGAGTGGACCCAGAAATGTTGAAAGTGTGACTGGAAACAAACAAGGTTGAACAAGACTGGACAGGAAATTGATGACGAAGGGACGACTTTATTAACATCAACTCATGTCTAAACATGTATAAAGAGCACAAAAGAGACACAGTCAGTGCTAGGAAAGTATATAAATATTCAAACCCTGTGTGTGTTAATAAATTCATAGTGAGGAGCTCAGTCACACAGTCACACTGTCACTCAGATACAGGGCTATCAGAGGTCTCTGCATGTCTGCCCCTCCTCAGCACCTAAGATGGTCCCCCGTGTCATCCCTTTTATTAAGAAGAAGACATCCAGCTGTGGCTAATTGGGCAGAGGTCACAGGTCACACACGCAGCAGTCCCTGCTCCTCCTGGACTGCACACATGCGTGCAGACATGCGTTAGCACGTGCAGCCCAATTACGTTAATAAGATCCCTCGGTTCCAGCGAGGGTCTCGCGCAGGCTTCGGCCGGCATGCGTGCCGCGATCTTTCCTGCGTGCCTGTCGACTTTTACGGACTGTTTTATCGAGCCTCATTGTTTTCTGCGCGCTGTAAAACCGCTGCACTGTTGTGGGGCCTGCGTCTGACTGATGGTGCCGCATTACAGGCGAGCCTGAGCAATGCACTGGGACCTGCGTTGGCGCTTTGCAGCTAATTCGCAGTAGCGGGGTGTGTGGGGGTGGAGGTAGGGCTCCCAACTGCAGGCCACATATCAGCAAATAAGCCTGATTACATGGCAGCAGGGCTGCCTTAAAATATTAATAAACCGTTAACCCGTAGAATTGCTTGCCAGCGGCCGTTAACCTGAATTACGCGAGTGCTATCCTTATAATTCGGTTTAATTGTATCCACACCATTATCTGGTAAATAGAATCACTTCTCCCCAAGGCCTGACTAATATTTCATCCATTTGGGACACAAAAAAATGAAGACAACAGAAATAATGCAGCACAGCACGACATCTTCACTGTATCACGCCCTCAAAAAATTTTTCTCACTCGAGGTGAAGCACGCCTCACTTGTTCCATGACCGTGTCATATTGACGCTTTTCACTGACGGAGCAACGTGTTTTGAATGAGCTCGCGGCTTCCGTGTCTTTTTCATCGTCCACTTTTTTTGTCATATCGATAAAGACGCGCTTTATCAAAACGCTTCTAAGAGGTGTATGTAAAAGTAACAGGCCAGCTGTTAAGAAGACAAACCTTGAAAAAAATCACAGTAACAGAAATTCACATTAATAGACACACTGATTAGAACACATTCCTCTGTGTCACTTCTCACCCCAGGATCCCTCCCTTTAAAGTTCATTCCCCATTACGACATCTCAGTAAGAGAATCCAAAAAGACCAGAACAATATTAAACCAGCGGTGCTGCAAATTTCATTTCAGTATTGATCTCTGCTATGGCTTTTATAAATCAAAGAATTCTCAGCAGAACAGCCCACAGAGCAGTGATCCCACACTCTTGCCTGGACCACGCGCTGTCTGTGCTGCTGTATGGATGAAGTGGTGAGCAAAAAAAAAAGATGGAAAAAATAAACACGGAGAAAAAAAATATGAGCCAGAGGTCCAAGCCAGAGGACATGTGATGTAAAGAGCTGAAAATGGGTACCCACAGAAACAATCATGAATAAATAACGCAAAGATCATCCTTATAGGCCGCACTTGGACCTCATAAGGAGAGATGGCAAAACCTCTAATGTGTATCATATCATATCGGCTTTGGGTGGGAGGAAGTGTTTTTCTGGTGTCAAGACTGGTGCACATCATGATGGATCTGCGTGGGAGCTGGAGGTTCTGACCATACATAAAGGAGACATTTGAACCTCAAGAGTTACAAGAGGGCACCCAGGGAATATAAATTATGAACAAGCATCACAAATACATGTCAGTTGCTATTTTGCTCCTTCCCAGACCATACTGTATATAGGCAGAAGCTATAGACTGCAGGCCATGTGAAGAAAAGACCTCCGGGGACCTGAACCAAGTGTGAGTTCCCTCGTTCAATCAGTTTGTCATTTATTCACTCATTTGTTCATTTATCACATAAGAAATCCACACAACATTTGCATTCACATGCATGTGACAAAAAAGGAGGGTGATATTTGTATACAAAAGGAATTTACACTGTTCACTTACAGGGCCAACTTCTCCCTGTTGTATGTCGTTAAAGTGGGGATGATCTTGTAGGCCGGCAGAAATGTGAGGGTGAGGATAATGACACTGACATGACAGAGATGGATGGAGAATTATCAGTCTCCATCATTTTCTGTCGTTCTTAGTAATGAGGCCCTTAGCTCCAAATAGACAATGAGCCAAGTACCATCACCAATGACGTCTTTGGCCTAGATCTCACCCAGGGACAAAATGGAAACCCAATGGAGCCCCGCTGACCACCCCGTGTGTGAAAGTGATCCATCCTGAATAACACGAGACACGCAGCGCTCCGGAGGAAGCTGGTGTAAATCTCAGGGGACCCCGGGTTTAATTAGATTACATTACTCAGCAAGATTGACTCATCCGTCTCAAACCGTAAACCTGCACAGCTGAAATTAAAATTCAATTTAAGAAGGTGCCAAGGAAATTAGCATGCGGTGAGAAGGCCTGCCCCGAGCTGCCGCGCTGCTCTTAGCATGAGTTTTTTTTTTTTTTACCCTTGTTTCTCAAGAAAATAAAATAAAATGAAAGGAACACACTTGCAAGCAGAAATACTCGGAGCCAAGCTTCCGGCGTGCCAGAGGAAAATGCCACCTTGTAACAGTCTAATAACTGGCATATGTCTTGTTACGCTTCCAAGCATCCCAGCAACAAGGAAAAAAATTAAACATCTAAACAAGCATGTTGTACTGATCCAAATTATCGCCATGTTTCCTATGTCAGAGCTATTTCAACACAATAGGAATTTCCACACAGCTGGGGGTGTGGGAATATTGTATATCCTTATATATCTTACATAGACTTTGAAAAATATTGTTTCTGGTTGTCTGATGAAATAAATTACAGCATGGACATTCCAACTTTTGACATCAATGTTGTCAAGTACAGTGTTGCTATGTACACACAATCTGCATGTGCTAAAGGCAAAGAAATTAATGAAAAATAATTATTAAAGGAAACGTTAATGGTATACATATCCTAACCCTAACCTTTTGCACTGGAAAGCATTATTTAATTTATGTACAATCACATGTCATTTAAAGTGTTTATCTGGCTGTTTCATATTCTGTATCTGAGGCCTATAATTATGAATACAATTGTCCATGAAAGATTATGGTAAAAAGCAAATTGCCAGGAATATAAAATATTCCAGTGGGAGCAACTGAATCATGAAGAGAAGAGACGATAATTGACACATGATAGATTACAGTGTGTTCCTCCAACCTGAGAAGGCACAGAAGTAGAAATAAAGTGTGGGACACCTCAGCGATGGCACCACTGCAACGAGAACATGTGTGAGATGACTGCACAGCATGAAGGCCCAGGGAGTGTGTGCATCAGTCAGCAATATTCACAAGGTATCACACTTACACAGTAGGGTGTCACGGAGGGAGCCGTTACTGAAAGAAAGCTATCTGAAAACACACGTGGAGTTCGCAGTTCGGTGCCCAGCAAAGGTACCTGCCAGCGGTCTCAGATGAGACTCAATTAGAGCCTGGTCTAAGCAGAGGACAGCACGCTTCCTCAGTAGATGCCTCATACTTCCTGGGTTGAGGGTTCGGTCACGGCTTTGGCTCTGTGCAAGGAATTCACGTTTTCCCTGTTCTCGTGTGGTACTCCACCAGGTGCTGCAGTTTCCTACTACAGTCCAGAAACCTGTAGTTCAGGGGACCTGGAAGCTGTAAATTACCTCTCTGCTGTTAGGCAGTTAGTACATGACTTTGCCTTGGGATGGACCAGTGACCCAACCATGGTCATGGTTTATGACCTGTGCTACTGGAATAAGCCCAAGGCTCCTTATAACCCTGAACTGGATAAGCAGATCAAAGAAAAAAAACTGAATGGTCTAAACATCAACCTTTTGTTCTGCCACAGAGACAAGGCAGCTGCCTTTTGCAATAAACAATATATCCCCAGCCTACTCAAGGCTAGCTACGTCCAAAGAAAACCTCCACTTCATAAAGTATGGACCTTATAGGCAAAACCTGGTTTTTTACTAATACATCATGCTGTTTTTTCACAGATAAGAACTCACCTCAGTGACCCGGCCCAAGGTTTGCCTTCATAGAATCTGACTTTTAAAGCCAAACTTAGACCTTAACATGTCATCTCTCTCTTTGCTTCTCCATTTCCTATTTTACAGTCTATGCTATTTCAGACTGTGTGTGTGGTTGGTTGGGGAGGGGGTGACAGCAGACAGGCCCACAAAGTAGATGGAGTCCTTGCCAGTGCAATACATCTACAAGCCCCTGTGTGGGGGCCTGCTATTGATTGATCAATTATAGGCCCTTGAGGAGCCTGGCACCTCTTATAAGTTAATGGTCTCCAAAGTTATTAAGTCCTGGGGCAGCAGCTGCAGAAAGCGACTCAAAAAATGCCCACCCTGTCTGGAAACGCACAAGCTCTCTGTCACAGTCAGGCTCCCATCCTACGGACACACATCACTCGTAAAAGGTGGCACAGGAAAACATTATTAAGGTCCAGGTGTAAGAGGCCTGGAATATATTAGGAGGATGTGTCACCAGAGTGAGGGGGCATCTATAATTCCCAACAGTCTTGTATAGTCTCTTCAATAGAAGTTGTGCCTCCCAACACGCACGTGCACACACACACAAACACACACACACACACACACACAAGACAGCATGCTCAAGAGGCTGCCTATTGTTCTTGCCACACAGCAGCTGGCAGCTGGTGTCATCCTAAGGAAACTAACAATTATGGCATTTGAATGGGTAGATCTTTCAGCGAAGAAATGCAAATTAAGTATCTCTCTCCAGGGTCCTGCATCCAGGCTGCTCTTGGGATCACTACTCTTTTGGCTACAAATTCACATTCCTTAGCTGTTGTGACTTGCAGTAACAGCTCTGCACCTGCCATGGCTGGGTCCTGGATGCTCTGAGAGAATCTGCCCTTATTGGACAGAGCAAACCGTTCCCCAAAAGCAATAAATGCTATATTATCCTTCACCTAAGTGCCAGCAGAAAAAATTGTGTGGCTACAGAGGTTCTTATTCCTGTTATTGTCATTACAGTGGCTTACACACAAAAGGTATGAATTTAAACTGAACCCTCAACACCACGGTCCTCTCGATGCCAGCTGTGGTGCCCTAAACACTGCGCCGTGACAATGACACTGAGACGGGCTTTGATGAGGCAGGCAAAAGTGTGCTGAAAGACGGCAGAGCAAAAAAGAGCTTCATGATATTCCAACCCAAACCTCCCCACCCAGTCTTACGTCCCTATTTTCTGGCACCCTACAGTTGTGTGTCTCTACCAACGAGGTGAAGTAGGAAAGCAGTGAGTTTTCTGTCTAAGGAGCGTTTAAAATCGCACCCCCAGATCAGGGAGGGAAAGGAATTCAATGAGAGGTGATCTAGGAACACAGCAACCTGCACAGATGATGTAGAATGGGGCAAACCCACAGTAAGCATGGCAGGAAACTCTCCACAATTTGTCTTGGCCATGTGTCCTGCCATAAAGTTTTAATGCTCTTGGAATGGTGTATTATCTTGTCGCAGATTAATCCAGCAAGAAATTACTTGGTTTCACAGAACAGACAGTAATGACACATCCCTCACTTAAACCAACCACAGACACGGACTCTGTGAGCTACTTTACATTACAGGAAGAAAATTATGGCTATAAATTCTTAATAACCTGAGCTATATTAACAGACCATTACAGAAAAACTATTAACATGCTAGAGATTGACCTCTGCATGTGATTGATTGCATGTTCTAGGTGGCATTATATGGCCATGGTGTATAAATGCCTAAATTACCGAGTTTAGAGCAACTTTCTGCTTGTGACTTGGGGTGACTTTGCAGCACAAGTAGAACAAGGTAGTTGTTCTGGACCGTTCTTAATTTTGCTTTATTGTGCTGTATTCATGCTGCCTAATTAAACGTATTAAACTGCCCTGGAAACCTCTCCACCAAACATGGTTTAAAAAAGAAACACTTTTGCGGTTTTATTCTCTATCATTTTTTAACGATTTTATTGGCCCGCCTCATCCTTCAGCTCCCTTTGCAATATGTGCCGGGAAGCCCAGGGTCACGGGACACTACTGGGATGAAATGACAATTGATTGACTATGTTACTACACCTTGTATTTCATTTTACTCAGCCGACTGCTCCGGCACCACAGAGACAGCCAGCGCAGCCTGCCGCAGAGCGTCTGCGAGGAGAGGAGAGTTACGACGGTGGGCTCTGGTGACGGACTACACGTTGTTTTAATTCTCTCCGACTGTCAGGGGCATAAGGAGGGAGGTTCATAAATGTCTGATTGGATTTATATCAGTTAAAATGCAGCTTTGTGTGAGGGAGGTTTCACAGGACAGTTATTAAAACAACCCTCTATTATTTATGTATCATATTCTTGTTCGGCAGCAGTAATAACTGTTTTTCAGTCGTGAAATGCAGCTGTGCGCCATGTAAGGTGTTTCGGGCTTTCAGGAATTTGACAGATGCAGATAAACTGTGTTCAAGCCTTTTGGTTTGACACCGCGTGAAAACACCACTGTTACAGAAAGCGTTGATGAATTACCATTGCTGTTTTCATAAATTAAACGCAGAAAATAGCACACTACTTTAGAAACTCGCTCAAATCCCAGAAGGCAGATGTTCACCCCGGAGACAACGTCTAAATCTGATGCCTTCAAAATTCACCCAGCCGTATGAACAGATGAAACCTCAGCGTAACTCAGCCCAAATAAAATGACCTATTATTTTAGCAAATAGTCATCTGTAACAAAAATTTAAAGTCCATTTGCCATTAGCACAAGTGTTTTCATATGAGAGAAGATTATTATGGGATGCTAGTTAAACAGGGCTGATCGTAATGGGGCTCGTGTTAAGTCACATTCACGCCCCTCTGCTCCTGGCTCACATCTACGGCTGCTGTCCCAGATACGGGTCTCCAGCAGCAGGACGCGTCAACACACAGCAGTGAAGTCTATGGGAACGAAGTAAAATCGTGTGAAGAAGCGGAACAGGAAAATGAGAGCAATGTTACAGAATCAGCCAAAGCACACTTGCATCCAAATGTCCACAGTGTGTCCAGTAAGACACATCAGCAGCAGCCTCAGGGTCAAAACTGCAACTTGGCGCCCTTCTCTCAAATGTACAAGACACCAGAATACGCATTTATATGCCACCTTAGACCCGGAAGGCTATCACCAGCCACTTTCAAAAGGGACAAGCAGCCCCAATGAATGATGCTCCATTAACCAGGAGATGCATCACTAAATCAGAATGCTGTTTAATTGGTAGGCTTGGGCCAACTCCATACGTCCCAATTACATTGATGCTGTCAGCACTTTTTAGCTAATTGTACTCATCAGTGCAAATCATTAAGGGGACCCTGTGATTTTAATGAAAATTAAAACCTAATGTTTCTTCACGTTAAAGTATACCTACCAGTAGTTTGAAACTCAAAGGGTAGGAACGCCTTACATTTTAACCCTAATTAGTCTCCTATGCCTAGTTAGAGAGCAGTGAAGACAGCGACCATAATGGGACAAGGTGTGTTTCTCCTGTGTGGCCTGAGTAGAGTTTAGCTAAAGCTGATGAGTACACACTAAAGATCTCAGTGACTCAGCAATCTGTACCACTGTGTACAATATGGCTCATTTTACCCAGTATCCTCTCCCAGTTGCCGTACCTCCCGTTTCCCTGAGATTCAGACACTTTCAGTTCTTAATGCTCTACAGCATCAGGTTCACTGGTGAGGGAAATGGAGGATCTTTGTTTAGAAACACCCTTCAGCAGACGTGTTAAAACCAGAACAGGCAGAAAGGTAGAATGGTCCTGTTCTTGACATTTGACCAGATCTATTTTCAAATTGGTGTTTTTTTTTTCCATCTCACCAAATGGCAACATGTATGCAAAAGAGGGATGGAGCATTTTCTGTTTATTAAAACCTTCACTGCGTATTTAATGTTGGAGTCGGATTAGCAACGCAAAGCGGATTAGCATTTTTGGAGCGTTTACGTTTTATTTAACTTGTAACAAATAAACCCTTTTTATGGCCAGATCCTAGGAATACCAAGGCAGATCGCCTTGATTGGCTGATATTTTCTTCTCACAGTTTTAAGTCTCCTATCACACGGTCTACCTGCCAGTGCTGAAAATCACGTTTGGCAGGCTTACTGCAACACTACAGTCAGCAGCTGTTCCGAGGTCACGACGTACAACTTCCAAGCACCCTGATAATCTGGTAATGTGATAAAACTTGTCATAGCAAGGCATATGCTCCACAGGGTCCAGATCTGTATTAAATAAATCCAGAGGACCATACGGAGATATCTGAGATTAGCAGTGCTTTAACGGTGAAAGGAGAACATTAATAGCAAGTGACGGGCGAAACAAATCTGCCAAAATGGCATATTGCTTCTAGATTCATACCTCCTCTATCATGCCATCTCTCAGACTAAATATTAATTACAGCGCATTGGTCATGAAAGGGAAAACTGGGCCATCAGTTACGGCTGCTGTTTTTCCAACACATCTTTGGTGCAGTGCATGTAAAAATAGGCTTGTTTAATTTGTTCACTGCAGTTTGTGGGAATTATGCTTTTGAAGCCACAGTCGATGCAACCTAAACATCTAAGCACATAGTCAAAAGAAAAAAAGACAGTTTTCCTTTGAAATTTATTTAGGGCCTCGCAGACTTCAGCAAATATTTCTCAAGACAAACAGAGTCAAAAACATGGGCCAGATGCACCACAAAACAGGAACACATAGTCATCTATTCATAAGCACAACTTTACCTGACTTCAACCGACTCCACAAAATAATATTCACTGCTTCTTGTGCTTACAATTTACAGTCTGTCCTGTCCTCCATGCTTTGTTCACATATTTATAACTGACAACCAGCAGACCCTTCCCACAAAGAATGCAATATAGGGACACCAACCATTTACCATCTTGCTTCAAAAATCACATGGAGAGTCTTATATTGCAACCTTCAACAGCTCCAGAGCCTTACAAAATGCACCAGACAACTGTACATTTTCACAGCACCCCAGCCCTAAATGTGCAGTCATTTCATCTGTAAAAACCAATTCAATATCCCCCCACCCTACTCTACTCTCATACAACTTTTCCTCTCTCGTGCTCTCATCCACCTGTTTGCAAAATGCCATCAGAACTGCGGCACATCTGCATTTCTGAATGCCCCCAGGGCGACATGCTATCCGTGGACACGGCAGCTGGAACCACTGTCTCTGGCTTTTGAAACAAGCTCCTCTGTTTCTGTCAAACAACCTTCCTCTGAGGTGGTGCAATGATCAAAGATGTGGCCTTGCAACAAAAATGGGGGGCAGGCTCAATTACCAGGAGAAGCCCTAGCTGTTGTCCCCTTGAGCAAAGAATTTAACCTTAAGCAAAACTAAAACGCGTTAGTAAACACGAGCTGCTTTGAATAATGTCTCAGGCTGTTCGATCTGCAGAAAATGCCTCTCTTACCCAGGAACAATGAAACAGAAAAACAACAACACAATCTGAATGCTCTGTATATCAGCTACATCTGGACCAAGTACTGTTGACACCACTAAAGGCTATCATACAGGAAGGTGGGACACAGCCAGTCTAGTGCCGAAGTGGATGACTGCAGCATGTTATCTTTTTTTGTTATACTCGCCCTGCAGAAACCTCTTCTGAGGAAATTGATTGAAATCCTTAAAAAGAAAACCATTGGCTTGGCAGTCATAAAAGGGGCTGACGCAATACAAGGATAAATTAGAGCAGCGGTGAAGCTGATTTGTTCTTTAATGCAAGTCTAATGTTCTTAGTGTCGATCTGCCAGTCCTTTCACATTCACATGCTAAAACGAGGATGCCTGACCTCTAAATTTTGAAGTAAAACTAACTCCTCAAAACACTTTAACACCAGGCAGGGGTAAGGGTGTAATTGTATGAGGTTTATGTTACTAGTTTTCTCTTCTGATGACTTAGGTCTGTGTTTTTAAAGGACTATATATATGTATAAACAAACAGTGGAATTGAGTTGAAAATATTGAAAGGGGTATTAGATAAATGAGGGGCACTTGTGTCAGCTAACAAGAGCTGATGACTGGCATGCAAATTTGAATTTTAAACACAACTTTACATAACAAGGCCATGTGCTTCATTTTAGATTCCAACTCAGTTTATTAAGTACAGGTTAAGTTCAGACCTGAATAACCTAGTCCATGAAACCTTTAAGGCCAGTAATGTGCAATGCATTAAAGAACAAAAGAACAGTGTGACAGTAGAAGAGAAGAATCTCATTCCCATCCATCTGGCACAACAGAACGATACAGAGCGAGCGCATAAGTATATGCATGAATATACAGTGATCTCCTACAGCATGTAATGTATGGACTATGCAATTACTGTGTATCTCACTCTGCTGTCTGCACTGTATATTTTTCCTGCCTAGGGAGCCATGCTGACTATTAGTTGCAGTCGAGAGCCTGCGGCCTCAGCAGTACATGGTCGCATGTTCGGCAAACTGGCCAGACCCATTCAGCTCACCACCCATAATGCCCTGGGTGCTGCCTTACTTCACTGTAATGAGAGCCGCCCCGATGTTTCATCCTGCAACTGAGCACCAGGACAACCAGAAACCCAACGACGTCTCTTGGGAAGAGAGGGACAACACTCAACAACACATCCGTGTAAAGGCTTTTTTTTCTTAAAGGTCAGCAGCAGCTGTGAAACTGAATTTCGGCTGAGGAGAGAGCATTCACAACATTCTGGAATGCTGCCACTGGAAAGAAAGATATTCATGTTTCATCTCAATTAGAACCTCTTTCTGCTCACCTTGAAAGGCTGATTGTGCTGCAGCACATTCGTTATGGCGACAGCAGTAAAACGAACCTCTTAATGCAGTGCCAATTACCAGAGTCTACAAATAAATCTTGACTTTAATTTGATTAACATTGAGTTAATTCACTCCCAGGAGATGGTAAGAATCCAAGTGCATCATTTTTTAAGCGATGTACAGTTGAAACCACAATTCTTTGTCAGTCAAACTAAGTTGTATTTGTTTAAAACATACTTTTAAATTCATGTATTTTGCTTACACGGGAAAAGCAGTGCACTATTTTATTACTGTCAGCTTAGTTTTCACAAACTGTAATGCTTTTGTCAATTATTTAGAGGAAGAGCTAATACAAAGACTTAGACTACCTGGATATTTCAGTTGAACCACTTAGCTAAAAAACCTTGATAAACAGCCTCTCTTAGACCTGTTATAAGCAGATGCATTTTTCAGCGTACAAAATCAGTTACTGCACTGCTGCCATATTTGAAAAGACCACCTTCTGAGCTTCGGTCCAACGTGACCAATCCAACTAACCTTGATGGCAAGCAAGAGAAGGTAATACCGATGCTCAGGGGTTCTGGATTTTTGTGGGTGCACCAATGTGCTCTATCATCCTCCTGTGATACTCACAGTGTCACCAGCATAAAGATGGCCTGGTCCTCACTAAAATGTTGCACGGTCTTCTTCAAACCAGGTAGGGCCAACCTTCTAGATAGATCACTGTACTGCTCGGTACAACTGTCTGTTCAGCTGTTCTGAGTTAAATACCTCTATGTAGTTGTGTGTCAAAAAATTGGTGAGTGAACAAGGGCCTTTTAGGGTGTATGTTTCTCAGTGCTGACATCATGGTTAACAGCAGAGTTGACACAAAACCTACCTCATGCTTTTATTTTTCCACATAGGTGCTATGCTTGACCCAGTACAGCTCTAATGCAGAACCTTCTTCGTACATGCTGTGTCTTTCTGACACAGGCAATTCTTGTTCTTTAATTCCTTTTCAACTTCTTTGTTACATGAGTAGTATAAAAATGGCAGTGAAATAAGGGTGGACTTGTGGTTCAGCAAGACATCTTCCTGCCTCACTCCGCCAGTGCTGTTTGAATTCAAGTTTGAATTCAGCCTCAGGTGTAACTTTGCCTGTTCCATGTACCTGCATGTGGGTTGCCCTACTGTTATCACACAGTGTAAACATGTGTAGTTTAGATTAAACCAATCTGGCCCTATACAACATGTGTATGTGTGTTGTGTGCATATTCCCTTCTGTGTGTTGCCATCCTGTCCTGAATGTGCCCTGCCTTACACTTAACATACTCTGAGATGCCTTCATTCAGCAACCATTAGTGTCCCCTTGTTTACAGTAATTTTTAATTTCCAACCATATAGGATCTTTCAGTAGACTCTTGGAGTGTAATTAGGTACTTAAAGATTCTACTCTTGATAAGATTGCCTGCTTTACTGAATAAATTACACTGTACTGGGTATATAATGTATGTATATTCGCAAAGCAAGTCATTATATATAACTAAGGCATGAATTTTAAAAATTTATTTAAAGATAGAGTATGTTCAGTCAGTTCTGATTTTCATATATATATATATATATATTTTTTTTTTTTTTTTTTTTTCCTACATTCTTGTGCACGTTGTTTGCAGAGCATTAAATAAAATGAGCAGAGTTGATTCTATTAAACAAAATTGAGTTCAGTTATGATGGACCTGGAAGACTGATGTTATAGCTTTATCTTTACACTGTAATCTACTAAACCGCTGCTAAAACCGAAGATTTCGAAAAATGTGTGCGAGAGGATTACTGTTGTACTCATGTTGTATTAAAATGCCGGGCTGTCGGCTCTGACTGAAGCTGGTATAGTAATTACTTTAACGAGGACCTGGGTGAGATTACCGCGAAGCGCTGAAGGACACAGCGTCAAACAAAGCCGGTTTATAATTCAGTCTGAGCAGCTGCCCGCGGTGTTACGTGCAGATAAAAACGCGGATAGGCGCATTTTTATTTTATTATTATTATTTTTTTTTTTTAGCACGAGACTGCAAGCATCTGTTTTACAGTGAGTGTAGGCTACTTTTTTCAGTGATTCTAAACCAAAGTGTAACACGTAGAGCAAATGTTTGTGAAGCAAAGAAGCGGAGGTTGTCTAAACACCAAGCTGGGGGAAGCGCTGTCTGGGACACAGGAGTATAATGCAACAAATGCAATCGTGAAAGAAAAAAACACAGGCTTTTAGAAAAATACATCCTCCCACTCTTAATCGATAGCCTAGATTTTTTTTTTCTCAGCGTGTTATTTCAACGGTTTGTTATTACATTTAAACAGCAAATGAATAAATGACGATCACCCGAAAACGGTTTAGACACAGAGGAAACTGGTTTGAGATAATGATTTTCAGTATTGTCTGAAGGCTCACGTTGAGATACCAAATTGGTTATCTGTATTTTTCAATGTTATGGGCTTTGTGCAGACACTGAGAACTGCAATTCAAAATCAGTGTTAAATTAACACTGTAAGAACACCTTTGCAAAAATACTGCCAAAAATCTATGGCATAAATGAATATATTTGCACTCCAGACCCAAACATTATCAGTCTCCAGCACTTGAGAGGAAGCACATTACAATGTATTTTATTTTTTCTTGTCAGCTGGCTTTATAACTTGCCTCTCCATACCTTTATACATATGATCTGGCAAGTGCCATAATTCATGTATGATCAGGGTTACTTATAACAAAGATCAAAATCGGTTTATTGTATACATACAGTAAACACCCAGGAATGTCTTTCACTTGTTTAGTGTTTACTATTGTACTTCTAGTCGCTGTTTTCCCCTCAGGTGAGCATGAAAGTTAAGGCAGTCACCAGGTCTTCTACATCAAACAATTGATTTTCATGTAAAACTGTAGATGTGGAGCCAAAAGACCTAAAAAATTCAGTGACAGCACAAGTGGCTAAAGGCAAAATTGGATGGTGTAGATCAGGAGCTTCAAAAAAAGAACACAAGAACAGTCGACAAAAAGTGTAAGCGAAATGTGAACAAAGAGAAACCAGGTTAAAATACCAAGAAAACTGTCAAAAAGGGGAATGCTGAGATGTGGAACCTGGAAAATGTAACTGTACTGAGCAGCAGGATTTACTCTGATAGCTGTTTACTTAGAAAATAGAAAAGAGTACACAGGTGCTGAAGTTTCAGTCTTCTGGGTTAATCACAAGGCTGTGAGAGACAGCTTTGTCAGCTTTGTACGTGATAATCACCTGAGTTCCTCTGTGGCTTCAATGTCTGTGTCACGATCCTATTCAGATGTGTGAAGCCTAAATAATGACTGTTTTAGCGAGAAAGATAATTGCATGCAGGGGAAAAAACGTGATGACATAATATAAATGAACTAAGTACCAAATCGAATGATCGTGGCTTCAGACTTGGATGTACTTTCTGTGGTGTGCTTGTCAATGTATTGCAGAAGGAAATTAATATGCTGAGTAACAGGTGAAAAGCAATACTGCCAAAATACAGGTGCAGGGTAACAATTAATGATTTCAGGGGGGAAAAAAGCTTTGAAGCTTTGCGCTGTTGATCTCTGTCTGCTTTTACCCAACAGGGATCAATAAAGGAATCAATGGGAAGTGGACGATCCCAATCAGTCATTAAAAAGCTGTTTTTCTATCTTGCTACGATATAAAAATATAGGAATGTTGACTTTACTCTGAGAAGATTAGTGAAATGTCCATCAGAAATGGAGGCAGGGATGTCACAAGACCCCTACACGACCTCAGTCTGGTCTGAGCCTCTTCCACCAGCCACACTGTCCCCGAAGGTCCTTGTGCTCTGTCCGTGACAGTACGACCCAGCACACCCTCCTCGGCCGCTGTCACCTGGCCCTCCTGACGCCCGTCGGCATATTTTTAGTGCTCCCAAAAGGGGCCAGACAGATGGCACACCTTGTGTCCTTTGCTGATAAACGAGGCAGAGCTGTGATCTGACCTCTTCCACCCACCCCTCCCCTCCGAGCCTGTGACGGTCCGTCACGCTGCCCTGATAACAACAGGGAGTGTCACCTCCCTCCCTCCCGTATCCGGCACACTCCAGCGAGAACCCCACTGTGTCCCTCCCGTTGAGTGTCATCTCACAAAAGTGATCTTTTCTGACTTTGTGTTACAGGAGTTGGCAAGGGTCACGGTGTTACTCCGGCTCCTGTTGCCCGGGTTATGGTTTAACATTAAATGGCCTCAGTCAGGTTCTCCACCTCAGCATGCTGTCAAAAAGGCCAAATGGTTTCCTTCATTGGTCCAGGGCTCACCTTGCCCTGACCTGAGGCAACATGAGGTAATTATCTGATTACCTCAGTATATATTTTCTTTCTTGCCTTCCTGACTGAGGTGAGGTGCTGCCAAAGATGACTGGCTGGCCCTTGCAGCCATGCAGTTGTGACCTCTGTAGTAATCAATCACTCCCTCTGCAGGGGACAGTTGTAGCCAGCCGGCCACGAGGGCCTGCCTCCGGTAATAGCCAAGCGTTGCTTGTAGCGCATGGCCAAAAAACGCCAACCTGTGTTTTAATTGGGAGGGGTTGTTAAATCCTGTGCTGTCAGCACAACCCAATAAAAACCCAATCGCTCACATTATCGATTGGGTCTTAGCACAGAGCAACTAGTGCTGAAGCGCAAATGTAATTGGAGAGGTGGAGTCAAAGATGTGTAAGAGGTCGTCTCTCACGGAACGTGCTCTTAACACCATTCGGGCCCCTGCACTAAACACAGACTGGTGCTCTCAGTGTCGCTAAATTCATGCACAGAAACAACAGCCCACCCATTTCAACCAGAGCATTAAAAAAATCTATGCTTCCTTGACCAGCTCTAAGAAACTGACACAAACAGGCTCATCATTATATTCTCTCTCTAGTGTTCTCATTATTTAACTTTTTCTATCACATGAAAGCCCCATTTCTCATCAACATTGCTTGCAACTTCCTTTAGTGGAAGCTACGTATTCATTACAGTGATGTGCAAAAACAGCATGTGTCACAGCCCAGCCAGCACACAACTGTGGGCTGCTCAAACTCTTTTCTCAAGCAGTGACCTTTTCATTAAATGCTGCATGTTGTCCTCTCATAATATGACTTTATATTGTCCTTATTTGCCACTTGTCTCATCAACTGCCAGAACTAAACCCATTAACAGTGTGAGTAGCTTAATTAAACTGGCAGTGTTATACCATAGACATACATATAAGGAAACTAGAGACAGACATGGATGATCAGGCTGAATTATGCACCAGTAAGAGTACACACTAGGCAGGTGTGGCATGAAGCAAAGATCTCTGGGTCAGCTCTTGACCTTTAACCTACCTATGTGGCTCCTGTGTGATGAGGCCATGGCTGGCCGTCCCAAGAGCATGATCAGGCACAATGCCAGCAAGAGGACCCATCTGCACACTCTCCAGAATGCTTGCTCCCGCATTTCTGCAAGACAAATACATTCAAATTACATCATACTTGCACCTGCATTCACATTCTATGTCACGCTGTTATCCACAGCACCTAAACAGAATGCATCTCCAAATGGCCCTGTTGAAACAGTGGTTTTAAAAATTGACATTATTCTCACGAAACAGGGCAGCACTGGATGAATGGACACACTAGACAGTCTCACACAGCCATACACCTTAACACACAGGTGTTCAGAACAGTGGCGTGGCTTCTTCTGTTCCAAATACCACACCTCTAAAGGATCAGCTGAGCACAAGGACCTTAAACTAAGTTTCCAGAAGCTTCTCAGACAGAATGGCACCCCTAGACTCGTGGACTGTCCTTGTGACAGTGACGCTGATGGAAGTGGACAGCACACTGTCACCATATGCTCAACTGCATTCGTGTCGGCTCGCCTTCGTGCCGAGTTAATTACTAGCTTTAGCGTGTTTTGGGATTTGTTGTTGTTCTACATAATTCAGCTTCCTAACAGATGGGTTTGTGTCAGGCAACTTTCATATTTTACGATTTAACGCCTCGCCGAGTTTGCTGCCGCTCGTTTTTTGAGCGTGGTAATCCAGGTTAAGTGTTTGGTCAAGAGAAGAACATGAGGCTGTTTTGTATTATTTGGACCAGCAGCGATGTTCAAGCCCATCTTTTTCTGTTTCTGATCCCAGCCTCATTACCAGCGTGATGCCTGCTCCTTAGATCTGTTTTCAGTGCTTCCCTTGTAGCAATCACGTTGGCACCATCTACACACAGAGCTTTCAGCGTCTCTCAGAAGCAAGGTTAGGATAAAAAGCAAGTCCAATCTTTTATGAGCACGATCAAAGGAATGCTATCATGCAGTGCTATCTGCTTCATGAAAAGTGTCTAGTTTTCCATACTCTGGTACAGAACAACACAAACACACTGAAGTCGACTGACAAATGAAAGGCAGATAAGGCCTTTATATGAACAGGCTGAGACACGCCTGCCAGTGATTTCCGTGGGCCTGAACACAACTGCTACCTGGCAACCCAGCAGTCCTAAACACGGGAGCTAAATTATGGATTCGGTCTCCCTTCGCTGCACGCAGGGGCCTGGATGCGACAACGCTGACAGCCATAGACTTTGAAGTCAGTGGCAGGGAGAGAAACAGATTTACAGCCGTTTACATTTTGGAGCAGAACGGAGGAAAAGCCACTAGCATTACACAAGGGGGAAGAGCAAATTTGTCAGTTTACCTGATGATTCTGTCTAGATAGCTCCCCATATGTGGTCATAAAATTCCAGCCTACAGTTGCCACACTTATCCTCTCCAGAGATATTAGAACCAATTAAACTAAAATATATTAATATTTTCAAAAACCTAAGGTTGAATAATTGAAAAAATTACCCTTCATTGTTGTCAGACTCTTAGATTGTTGATTCCTCTTATGGATTTATTACAGAATCGAATATGCAAATTGTTTTTCTGAAGAAACATTTTGCAGTCAGGTTTCATCAAAAATAAATTGAGTTTGTTGCAATGAATGTTTTCCAATGTTTCCATCAAGGCCATACACATTGTTGTGTATCAGCTAAATTAAAAAAAAACATGTACCCCATCATTTTTCTGTATTTTTTTGGTATTAGGATCAAAATGAAACATACTGTTGAAGGAGTTGAGTCCTGGGTAAAATGACTGAAATGTATCAAATATATTATTAATAATGACAACAATAACGAGTAAGAGTAAACTGTATGACCCTAAGGCTGTTTTCTCTCTCTGAGCTGGGCAAGATCAGTGTTAGTGGTGTATCCACGGGCGTGTCTGAGTCCATAAAGAACCTCAGCTCTGTGAGGTGTGTGGAGGCAGTGCAGTGTCCAGGGGCTGACCTGCTCTGCCGCCTATTAATAGAATCCATCACACATGCTATTCTGACACTGGGTGCTCTGAGCTTCTGCCTAGCCTCTTTAGCTAAACCAATTAGCTTCCTTGACAGAAATAACTCCTGTGTACACAGAAAGCCATCACTCCAATGGTGGTGATGGTGGTAGAGTGTGTGTGTGTGTGAGAGAGAGAGATTGAGAAAAGAAGGGGGTTTAAATGATGAAAGTCAGAGGCAGGTACAGCTGTGGTAAAGGGGGAGAGGAGGGTTGATCAGCAGTCATGCACTTTGATGAGTTCTTCAAAATGGCAACCAACGATTCCTTCAGTAAAAGAAAAAATATATACATAACCTATCTGCTTGGAAGTGAATCAAAAACAAGTTTATACTTCAAAACCTAACCATAGCGAGCACTTGTGTGACATCGTTATCGGAACAATGTCAGAGAGCAGCAGAAACATTGAAACGTTTCTTTTCGTCTTTGTGTTGGTAGAGGAACCAGAGTGTCTGGAGAAAACCCGAAAGATCATTATGTTTAGTCAAGAGACCCGTTACTAGATTCTAAAGTTAGAATTTCATGTTCCTGCCCTTTAAATATCTAAAGTGCAGACTGCCGGCATATACAGTAGAGCCTATATAACTTTTTTCAGTGGGTAACTTTTGCTGCCTCATTGGTAAGCATAAGACCGTGCTGCGATACATAAAAGAGGGCCTCTGTGATCAATAACAGCACCAAACCGCTTGACTTTCACTCGCTCTCTATGAGGATCAAACAGGAAGCCTGGAGGAGAGCTTCACACATTCACAGCAGCCCGAGTCTCTGCGTTTCGGACTCAAGGACAGGGAGCCCCCTCTCAGCGTTGTGCAGGAAAAGACATTTGATGTGCGGCTCTTTTTATTTCATCAAGCCTTTTAGCCCACTGGCTCTTCACACATTTGAAACTGTTCGCTCTTCAGTACATTAGGAGATGTGCTACCAGTGCAGGTTAAGTGCAACGAAAAAAAGGGGCTCCTTATGAATATATAACTCAGGGGTATGAAAAAAAAAAGAAAAAGACTCACTCCATCCGGCATTAAAATTCAGGCTAAGTTGCGAGGGAGCGGAGAGCGTTTTAGCGTGAGCAGCAGTGAAAGCGCAGGTACCAGGAGCCGGTTCTGGGCAGCTCCCCGCACCCGCGCAGGACCTCAGCGCACTCCAGCACCCTCTGTGGTAAGAGAGAGGAAGAGGAGGGCTTGGGGCAAGCACAGAGGCTGACTCTGCTCTTGTAATTAGTCCCTTTGGAATCCCTCTTCTTCCCCTATTGCCCGCCATGCCTGAGTGGCGCTTGTTTGTCTTCTTGGAGCCGCCGACTGGTTCTTTGCCACAGGGGCGAGATGAGGTAGGTGGGAGTGTTGTGGTGGGGGTGGGGGCTTGACAGGCAGATGGGTGTAACTAGGGTGGACTGAGTGCAGAGGCCTCTCCGGAGGTAAGTCTGGATGGTGGATGGAACCAAGTCCAGCCAACAATATTTATGAGTGACTGGATAAGGGTTTGTATGGAAGCAGAGTAGCCAAATTGTACAGGCACAAGTACACTGCATCAGCAAAGCAGCCATCCAGACACACCGCCAATGCAGCCAGTCATGTGGGTATCGGACCGCCGACATGCTAAGAAGCTCAGCGGAGGATCAGACGACGCACAAAAAAGGACATTGTCATAACCTTTGCTTGTGTCTCCGAATGAGAATTATCTGATCCAAATTTTGATGAAGGTAATTAATAAAATCGCCACAGTAAAAGGGCTTTTTTTGGAAAAGATAGAATCGCTTGCAGCCATTACATATGCGAGAGCAACTGAATGGGATCGTCCCCAAGACCAGAGAACCAGTCTCAACAGCTGATCAATGCACTTAATCTGGCCTTTTTTCTGACTCAACTGACAAGTGTGTGCTGGTGAGGCCCACTTTATCACGGCACAGGCTGGCTTTCGAGCAAACAGGCTTCGCACTGACGCCAGGTGATAATCACCCAGACTTCAGCTTGTGTTCTCTCATTCACCTCCTCCCACTTAACAATGCTACACTATGCTCTCCAATCTAACAGTTTTCTGTCTGATAGTCAACAAAAGGTTTTTATTTGTTTATTTTTATAAGTCATTCTAGGTTTGAGAGAAACAGGGTGGCGGCAGACAAGCATAATAATTAGTGTTGTCATAAAACTCACCCCTACCAAAACAACAATCACTTACACTCTGAGTCCCTTTCACGCCTTTTATATTGCAAGACTTTTGGTTGGTTTCAAAATAATTATTTATAGGGACAAACAAAAAGAGAATCTGGCCTGGATGGAGAAGGCAGATTAACTGCAGAGAAGTACGAGTGCAGGCTGTAGCTGTCACGACAAATTGTGTTTGCTTCTTACCTCTCTGAGAGGGCGCCAGTGGGGTCCTCTTTTTAGCTTCTGCAGATTAATTGCAAGCTCATGAGAATTCTACCTGATTAAGATGACCTGTGTCTGGCATTGCTGTATAACTGGTTGAGGGGGGCAATTTAATGTCCTGCCTTCTCACCATGACACGTGAGGACGACTACGAGATGCCTGGCCTCTCAGACAAAGAAAAAACATGGAGATGGTGAGGTCAGAAACCTCCTGCATAATCACATAGGGGCCAGCGATCAGTTTGAGCTTGCCCTCAGCTCCAGGTGTGGGGGGGGGGGCTGTGAGAGACATTTATGAATTACGGACTCATATGTATGATGCAGTGGGCTATCTGTGGCACGGTTTCAGTCCCTCACCATCTCCATGTCCCCCTGCCCTTTTCACCGTCGTCTTTGGATCAGCTCACAAGTAAACAGCCTCAATTTGACATCCAATGCACCTGAAAAATAAAGCCATCTAACCCACACTTGGGCAGCAGTGCTTGGCTTCATTGGAAGACAGCAAGCAAAGTGGGAGGCTGGAAACTACACTGTCATTGACATCATTACGAGTTACAAACCGTATGGAGGACCTGTTCTTGTACCCCTTGAGAACTACCCTTTAACCTCAATTCCTTAACCGCATCAGTGGTATATCGACCTGCTCACAAATGTAATTAGAGCACGTAAGTGGCTTTGATTAAATATAACATAATGTAGCAATCTCAGCGATGCCTCTTGATCGGCTGTTTAAGGGGTGGGTCTCGAGGGCATTGTCCTGAATCCTTTCACAAGGACGGCGCAAAGGCACTTGTGCAAAGTCGTGCTCTTCTGACGTCATTTTCATTCTTGGGTTTTGCACTGAAATGAACGGCTCAGTTTAATGCTGTAGAGTTGAATTTCTGGCAGAAGGCACTTCCATTTGCCTATTTACAAATTCTGTTCTTATATGGGTAAGTATTTTATTGGCTTTTAAAATTACCTTTAACTTTGCAAATTTTTATCTTTTCTGTATTAAATAACTTTAAATTAAAAATGACTGCTATTAAAAATTTGAAATGTTTTACAAATTAACTTCAAACGTCTTGTTATATATTCCTTAGTGATTATGGAAGCCATAATTCTTTTAAAATACTACATTTACAGCACTGTAACTTAACCAAAACCTGCCATAAATGTTGACAATTTCATTTTATACTTTTCTCAGCCAACATGGGGGAGTTTGGAGGTTCAAGGCTGGAAGTCAGTCAGTCATTATCTTAACCGCTTCGTCCTGGTCAGGGTTGCGGGGAAGCCTGGAGCCCATCCCAGAGCACATAGGGTGCAGGGCAGGGGATGGCCAGGGCGGGGCGCCAACCCACCACAGGGCACACACACTATGGGCAATTTGGACACACCAATCAACCTAACCTGCATGTCTTTGGACTGTGGGAGGAAACTGGAGCACCCAGAGAAAACCCACCAAGCACAGGGAGAACATGCAAAACTCCATGCACACAGACCCAAAGCAAGAATTGAACCCCAGGCCTGGAGATGCGCAGCAACAGTGCTAACCATCACACCACCATGCCAGCTGGAAATAGAGCAACGGAAATATTACAAAATATGTATAGAATGGACAAAGATCCGTTGAACATACAACATTCATTTAATTAAAGGATAAATTCTTGTTTAGGTGTCATATAATCTGGTCGTGAAATAGTATGTCAATGAACAATATTTCTGACCCAAGACATAGATAGCCATAAAATTATAAGGGGACGAGATTTATTCAGGATTGTCTTTCCATGTTAAGGAGACACACAGAAATCCAATAAAATTATTAATCCGCTACCAATGTCTTCATGGATTTATGCAGAAAATAGTGAAAGGTGACAAAAGTTATGGTCCACACTGATTAGCTGTCATGGGAAAGTCAGTCCCTAATCCAGCTCAGAATTCTGGCTCAGCGAATCAAATTTGTTCACGTTCCTCTGCTACATTTCCAAATGGAAGCAGGCTTCTCAAGCTGCCAGTTATAAAAGCACGTGGCAGAACTCAGTCCTCAATTCTGACACGGTTTAACTTTCTTTATTTTTGGAATAAGAGAGTTGTTCATCCTGTGGGGTGGGGTAAGAGTGGGGCGAGGGGGGCTGACACATTTTCACTTTCAGATATTGGCAGCGGAAGACGAATGTCAGCAGAACGGGTTTTATGAGATGCTGAAAAAACTCTCATATCCCTCATCTGAGAGATTTCCAAATGAACCTCAAGGAATACCACAGCATAGGTTTTGTGTGTGTGTGTGTGTGTGTGTGTGCGTGTGTGCGTAACTCTCAAAAGGTACTCTAGTAGTGATCAAGAATCACAGAAAACTGGTGTTTCACAGAACATATTTGGTTCAAACTATACACTCACATTACAGATAGCAGTCACATGGACGTGGACGTAGACAGGACCAATATAGAAGATGTCAATGTCAATTTTATTTATATAGCATATTTACCACAAAGTGTTCAAAGTGCTTCACAATGGTACGCAAACAGTAATGCTAACATAGCAACAACTAAGCAGAAGAGAGATTACAATAAAAAACAGAATAAAAACAACTTAACAAGACAATTTATAATTTACAAATTAAAACAGTAAAACAAAACAAGGTTAAAAAATGTGAACATCTGCATTAATCTCAGCAAGATAACAGTCAACTTTGGTTTAAAATGTCCCCACTGAGCTGTCCATACATGCTTCAGAGAAAATTTTAATTGCTGTATTGTCATGTAAAAATTATTATTATCATTATTATTATTATTATGTACTTATGACTAGCATATCACAGATATTAAACATTAGGTACTGTACTTTGTTTCAATGGCAAAGCTTTTACCCCATTTCATCCAACAACCTTTCCCTTTGTGCCAGGAACGTGTATATCCTTAACAGCACCACTTCTGCTATTTAAGCTGCTCCTGCAAAGTGAATACGATAGCAAAACACAATTACCTTGGAGGAAGCTGCAAGGCTATAGACCAAATAAAATCTGCAAACTCTCCCATTCCCAGGCCAACGTCCGTCAAGGTAACACAAGGGGAGGATTCACTGAGGACATGCCAGCTCTCCAGCAAATTCAAATAAGGATGCTTATCTTTACCTGCTATTTACACACAGCACAGATAGATAAAGAAAGGTACAACACATCAGACTTTGTTGAAGATTTTGTATTTACGGACGCACGCTCTAATTTGCAGCACACCACCAATGCCAGAGCCGCAGTCTTTACCGATGCGCTCAGCAGTATGGCCACGCGCTATCCTTGCTCAGAAACACTTTAACAAAATCATTCCTCATGTGAGACAGTCGTGTGAATTCAAGGACTTTTTCTTTTGATGGTAACTCGGAGAGTTAAGCGCTGTGGTGGGAGCGCCTGTTTAATAATGTGATTTCTCAGCCACTGCTGCCAGTATTTCACTGCTGACAGGAGCTTTTTTTCTTTGAATGTACTGTAGCATAAAAGTTCTTATTTTCAACAAAATGAAGAAGGATTACACAGCACGAGGTGTGGACAGGCACAAAAGCCAATGATGCCCTCAAACCTCTGTTTGATTGACCACAATTCTACTCAAGCCCAAACAAGTGGTCCAGAAAGTCCAGCACACAGGTCCTGTTCTATAGGTCTAATAAACTTCGACTTCACAGCGTGAGGTGGAACAGTCTAATAAGCTTGCACACAAATGTGGAACAGCCACAGAACCACAAACCAGTCAATTGTTTGCATTTTACAAAAGCAATTTACTTCTTTCTTTCCAAACAAGTCCTTTAATAGTGATGGGAATTTTGATTCACACAAGTGATTTGAATTAATGGGTTCATTGCAGAGAAAAGATTTATGTCTTTCCCTCAGTGATCCGTTCATTTTCTGTAAGTAATCACCAGGTCCCTCACCCCATCCCCAATCTCACACACACACACACACACACACAAAACAAAAGTTTCAAAACTCATTTAATTTTGAAATGCAAGCCCAACATTTGAATTGTATCAGTAATTTTTAGTAAGCCGATGTCTACACACATTGGAGCACTTTAAATATCATCTGTTACGCCTTCATTGGAACTACAGCTAGAACAATTAATGGGAGATTAAAGCATTTTCTGACAGCAATTACATGAGAGCAGAGCTGAATTAGTGGGATGCATTCGCGTTCGCAAACATCACTCACGGCTGCGCCAGGGACGCATGCGATTGCGGCTCATTTGCTGATTTGTTCCAGTTTCACAGAACATCAGCCAGTTTTGCGGAGTTGACGGATTCTGTCATGAATGCTGACGTATGCCTCGTGCACATCGGCTCCTTGGACAAGCTCTTCAGTATACCGGCTTCCTAAGTAGCGACAAGTTCAGTGAGCCATGCGCCATTAACTGCTTTGCCTAGTGTTTCCATGGACCAGTTTACCCTATCCAGTGCTCCTGTTCTGTAAGTGTCTCTATGAAGCAGGTGTTTCCTTCCACCAGTATCACACCATATATTAAACAAAAGGCAGCCTAGACATAGCTTCCCTTTCAGGTGTTACTCGAAATCAGTGGTTCCTATTTGTTTTTGAGTCACGCACCGCTTCAGGAATCTGATGAAAGCTGTGGACCCCCTCCCCAGAAATATTCACATAAACACAACTTTACATGCAATGAATATATGTACTTTATTTTTATCTGGCCCTCACAAACCCCCTGAAACCCACCCACAGACCACATAGGGGTCCATGAACCCCAGGTTAAAAATCACTGCTCTAAATGCACTTTAATTGACAACTTTAAAAACACATTAATAAAGCCTCTATAAAATACATAATCTGTTGTAATACATTTTGTTGATAACATTATGAATGTATAACTCTAAAATGTTTCATTATACAGTATATAAAACTGCCAATATTTCAAATTAATTAAACATTAATTTTTTATGCAAGTTCTGATGCTCTATGGTTTAACTGTATCAATCACAATGACAACAGCACGTAACCTTTGCAATGACGTACTGTCTTTGCAGTAGAACTGTAAGCGGTAGCAACATGAATGCCATTAATGATCATTGACTTGAAATGTTGCTTGAAACATATTTCAAAGTCAGAGTCAATGTTATTTATAGAGCACATTTAAGAACAACATTAAAAGTGCTCTACAATGAAAAAGCAACTACCATAAACCATAAGAGAAAGTGATCAGTTAAAGGAACAGAAATAAGATCAGTAGGGCCACAAGCTCTAATATTGATGCTAAAACCATGGAATAAAGATATCTGTTGACATGAGATTTGAAAACAGGCAAAGTTGGGGTCTGCCTGACTTGCAGAGATCTCTTCTGTTTTCTGAGCTTGATTTAGGGACACCAATAATAGCTGGTCAGCAGACTTGAGTGACCTGGTTGGAATGTAGGGTTGTAAGAGATCAGAGAGGTAGGGTGGAGCTAGCCCATTTAGTGCCTTGTACGTCATTAGTAAAATCTTAAATTGAATCCCAAAACATACAGGGAGACAGTGATGGGAGGCCGATATGGGAGGAATGTGCTCCTGTTTTACGTGTTACTGTTGAAAGATGTACTGCAGCATTATGAACAAGCTGTAACCATGCACTGGAGGCCTGGCTAACACCAACATAAAAAAAGCATTACTGAAGTCAAGGCAGCTTGAAATGAAACCATGTATAACGCTTTTGAAAGTTGTCATTGCTAAAAAAAAAAAAAAAAAAACTTTCGGCTTTAGACAAAAGCCTTATTTGTTAAAAACTTTAATTTTCAAATTTGTAGTCCATTACGATACTCAGGTTTGTAGCAGAGGGTTTTACATTTAGATGGTTAAAGGGAACACAAGTTTATATAAGGGGCGTCACAGACACCACCGGGTTCAAATGCTAGGACTTCAGTTTTATTGTCATTAAAATTTAAACAATATAAGACCATTCAAGTTTTGACATCCTTGAGACAGTCCAACAATGGTTTTAGAGAGATTGTATTTCTTTAAAAAAATCTGAATATTGTCTGCATAGCAATGGAATGAAATTCCATATTTTCTATTAATGGATGCTAAAGACAGCAAGTAAAGGGAAAATAGGACTGGCCCAAGAATAGAGCCCTGAGGGACTCCACCAGGGAGAAAATCTGACAAGGATACAGAGTCACCGATATGTCTGTCAGTCAAGTACGACCTAAACCACTCCAATGCAGTACCTGTAATACCAACACAATGTTCAAGGCGATAGATAAGGTACTATGGTCTACTGTGTTGAATGCAGCTAAGAGATCTAAACCATAAGAATGGTGAAATTTCCACAATCATTAAGAAAAATATTACTAAAAACTTTTAGAATTACAGATTCTGTGCTAAGAAGGGCTTTAAAAGCAGCCTGGAACACCTCAAGAATACCCAGTGTATCTAAACAGGATTTCAGGTGTATATGTAGAGCTTTCTCCAAATTTTTTGAAAGAAATGGGAGTTTGGAAATTGGTCTATAATTGGAGAGGACTGAGGTACTCAGATTGAGCTTTTTTATCAGTGGTTGCATTACTGCATGCTTAAATGCTGCTTGTAAAACACCAGAGGTCAGACTGCTGTTTAATATTCTCTGAATGATAGGTCTAATGCTGCAAAAAATCTCTTTAAGAAAGCAAGTGGTGATCATCAGTGGAACAGGCCGAAGATTTCAGATGACTAATAGTCTCCCTTACATCAGTGTTAATGATACTAAAAAGAACATGAGATTTGTGAGTTACTTAAAATAACATCAGAAAAGTATTTTGTCTTTTCAGCTTTGACAATTTTCTGGAAACTGCACCAACTATTAGCACCGTGGCCTTGCACCTCCTAGGCTGGGGGTTAGAATCCCAGCCGCAAGGGCTGCAAATCCAGTGTATGTCCAGTGCTGGTCCCAAGCCTGAATAAAATGGGAGGGCTGCATCAGGAATGGTATCCAGCATACAATCATAATATCTCCTGTCCCAGTATCTTCTGTCCTTTTACAAAGACAGATAAATTACCTTATTAGTGCCATATGCCCCTTTTTAAAGACTATGTATGGCATATGCCACCTGGCACTAGTCTGATTTTATTTTGCCTGAAATTACAGTTACCACCACTGGAAAGACACTAACCAAACTTGATAAATCAGTTAACAGCAGGGCATTTTGTTTAACCTGCTAAATTCCCTCTCCCACATTCAAAGCTAAGCAGCAAAAGTCTGTCCACTATGT
This sequence comes from Chitala chitala, assembly GCA_025773905.1. Taxonomy (NCBI): domain Eukaryota; kingdom Metazoa; phylum Chordata; class Actinopteri; order Osteoglossiformes; family Notopteridae; genus Chitala; species Chitala chitala. Next base: position 1,399 of record JABJVR010016790.1, on the reverse strand, counting down.
GTTCTATGAGGTAGTTTAGGTCCTTATACAGCACTACTAACACAACAATATACAGGAGAGGTGGCATCTGTGTGCAGCAACAGAACTGTCAAATGTGACAGTTAGTAGTAAGCTGAAGTATGATGCAAGGTTCACTGGCCTACTCCTGTCACTCTCAGACACAAACCACTGTGCCCTACTGGACTCTGCTCCCAGTGTTTCTGTAACCTCCTATTAGATACTGTAACTGACACAAATTGCAATTCTGTTCATTAAAACTTTGTTAATGCGTCTAAAATTAATTTTATTTTATCTGACATAACGTTTGTGCAACAGCGTGTGTGCGCCCGTGAATTTATTTATTTAATTAGGATCCACATTAGCTACTACCTAAGTAGTAACTACTTTTCCTGTGGTCCCCACAAATAAACATTACATCACAATAAAAGACCTCCAACAATCAACAATAAAAAAGAAATCAATAACAACAAATTTAAAACAAAACAACAGGCATCACCATAGCATAAAATTGACATAAAACTGTCAATAAAATCATTCAGTACTCCTCAAAAACAATATACAACTAAAACTAACAGTTCGAAAATCAATCCTAAACAGAGATTAGGAGGTGCTGGATCCAAAATTCATTAGAAATGTAAAAATCAGCAAGTCGTTTTATACAACCATAATTTTTTTTAAGCTTTTAGTAACCAATTTTGTTAAATGTGTTATTTCTGCTGGGACATCATTCTCTAACAATTTGTTGCCTTGCATTAGTTTTGTGTATGTGTGCATGCGTGTGTGTGTGTGTGTGTGTGTGCGTGTGTGTGTGTGTCCGTCCATGTGCTTTCATTTTTATTATCCTCATCATTCGACTACTTTGCTATGTGAAAGATTTGGTAGTGTGGCAGAATTTACTGCCTTCCTTCACCTATGTGACAAAATAAATGACAGGATCATTTTCTTTTCGGGACGGCGTTCCACCCTGACAAAGGATACCAGCTGCCCACTAATACAAGCAAGATGTCAGCGATACTTAGTGAAGTTATGGCTGTAAAAACAGGCTGAAAGCTTTCTTGTCCTATAACAGGTGTACACTGAGGTTTGACTCCAATCCATATCAATAAAAAATAAAAGGTGTGTTTAAATAATCACTACAATCATTTTTTGTTTGTTTTTGCAAAGTGCAAGATACTTCAAACTACCCTGCTGGAGCATTTTTGAGCTGATTTGACAGGTACAAAGTTGCAATTATTTTTAATGATCATTCCACCACTTTCCACAGTGTCTCTGTAACATTGCCAGATGAGCTTGCTTCATCCATCCATCCATCATCTTAACCACTTATTCCTGGTGAGGGTCGCAGGGAAACCTGGAGCCCATCCCAGAGCACATAGGGCGCAGGGCAGGGGACACCCAG
>JABJVR010016755.1:0-39177 GCA_025773905.1 Chitala chitala | reverse complement strand
TTCTTATTTTATATTTCCTCTTACCCTATTTTTTTTTTTTATTATTTTATTTTTTTGTTTTCATTTCTGTTTGTTTTTTTGTTTTTGTGTTTTTTTTTCGTCTTCTTTTTTTTTGGGGGGGGGGTGTGGGGGGGGGGGGGGGCGGCCCCCCCTTGGGGTATTTTCTGTGTCCATCGTGTATTAGCTATCTGACACTTTTCAGCCACATGACTAATTCTTGAATCAGTGAAAGAGCACACCAGCCAGCGACGCACCGTGCCTTTGTGGCGGTATTTGCAGATTATGATATTAACAGACTAATACGCTTCATGAGCCAGGCAGAGCTGCGTGGTTCTTTAAAGCTAAAGGCTACTCGTTGCACTGTTTTGAATCCCTGTACAGGCAGTTTTAGAAGTTTTGATGAACGGAAGTGTTTTCCAGACGCATTACATTTAAGAAAGAAACGTTTCATTGTGTACTTTTGTTAACGCTGTGTGAATATCAGCTGTAGTCAAACTGTATTTACTGTATTGCGCTAAACAAAACGCATTATATTTAAAATCGACATCCTTAAACAACCACATTATATAATAGGTGACACCGTAAAAGACATGACGCGTATAATGGCATAAACACTTAAATTCTGATGGGACTTTTAGCTGGAGGGGCCATCACCGGTGATCGCCGACTGTTTGTAATGTACTCATTACATAGCACTTAAAATGGCATTCCAGTTTCACATGTGTTGGGCTGTTGGAAAAAAAATACGCTACACATTCTATATGTTTTAAAATACATAACGAAAATGTAATGAGAAACGTCGAATTAATGCAACACTCTGCAGATAATAATCTGAGATTTATCTTGGACCGCAAGCACTACGGTAACACATTCATATGCGTAAAACGTACTCCACCGCCTTTTGAAAAATACATTATTGGTGTACACTGCCCGGGCGCTGTTTTCTTCCGTTTCATTGACTGAATCTCATCGATATAACGGGCTAAAGAAGTACCACCTCATCGTTCAAATGATTTGTATATGTGGTTTTATCTAATGGTGGTATTTTATGCATATTGTCCCTTACTGAAACGATAACTGTATTCGAATGTAGGATGACGCTCGTGTATCCTGGAGGTAGACCTGTCCTTTTACAGTTATATAAAAAAATAAACATTTCCTCTAAATATAGTCTATTTGCAGTCTTACGTGAAGCGTTATGTAAACCCCAAGCTACGTGGTTTAGCCAGTACGTCACTTAACATCATCTACGCTAACGTCGCCACTACGGTACTTGCATTGCACTAGCTGTTAAAATATCTCTTCCCAAACTAAGCAAACGTTAGCCTATTGAGTCATGCGTCAGTTTCGGGGGTAACAGACATTATACAAACGCTATTTTGTGGTGGCTGGGGTGTTTATTATAAAGCAGACCATGATTCAGTTAGCTGTCAAACCCAACCTACAACAAATCGTTTTCTTTAATAAAATAGGGTTCTGCATGTTATTATACAGGGATCCGTGTATTGTGACATAAGCAAGACTTGTCAGAGTGCTAAATTTGTCCTGTGCAAAAAGGTCAGAGGTCATCAAATTTTTTGAGTCAGCTAATACCATAAGGGCAGTCCTCTCACCAAAGCCAGCAAAGTTACAAAGGCAGCACAGAACAGATTGCTTCTGCTGAGGATGACTGCACATATGCCCCCCCCCCTCCCCAATCATATGTTCTTCACGGATGTCTAATCACTAAACACAAACTCCTAATTATACAAGGGGCAGATTAATTGGGCTGAAACACATTAACCACTGCTTGGGAAATATGAGGCACACTCTCTGTCTCTAGTGATCCGTTGAGAAACTGCTGCAGGACTCGGGGATTGAAACATCACTAAGTGAAGGTGCTCATTCTGTTTTAGGGAAGTTTATTATTTAGGTACAGTTTTGTACACACATTATGGGCACAGAAAATGCAAATATATTATAAAAATTCACCTCACAGTGCATTTATGGTAAAAGTAGCATAATACAAATCAATGACTAGACAGAAACATTGAACACCACATCGAGAAAAAAAAAAAAATTCCTCAAACTTTGTTTCTCGTGCAGCGACAGATACAGCGTTTTCACAGCAGAAGGAGTCTGGCCACTGGGCAACAAGCACCTGTGGTCAGAATTATGAGGATCAATGTCAAGGCTTAGAGAAGGAAGGTGTCCAGAATTCTTAAACTCCTAGTAAAAAAAAAACACTATATCCCTCTCTGAAGAGAAGCTGATGAAATGGTCAGCAAGCCACAAGGAAGGCATGCCCTAATTACAGGCACACATCGATTCCTTCTGAGCACCCACTCTCGCACTTGCAATGTGCACATGCATGACCTAGTCTTAATTATGACAAAAACGGGGAAAGCAGCAGCTACTGCCTTTATCCAGGCCACATTTAGCTCTGTAAAGCCACAGAGGAAAGTGAGACTCATTAGTCACAATAGATGTTACCACAAGAACGTGGAAGTAACATGATGCTTGGACAAGAAGGGACATTGTTTTGGCAGAAACACTGACTTGGCTTCTGGCTAATCAGGCTTTGTCAACATCTGGACTACTGTATGTGGTCAAACAGAAACTGGTCATGTTTTACTTGAAAATTACAGTGGCCTGGCTGTGTGTTCAAAAAATAACAAACCCATTATAGTCTGTGATGGTAAATTCCAATGGATAAAAATTTTGTAACAGAACCACTGAATTACCATGACATATATGAAAAAGGGGTGTAGTATTTATGAAGAAATGAAATGATGATGCAAGTGTATAAGGAAAATGCAGTTTAACCATATGACATCTAAAAAAATAACCTTGTTACCATTAGTGACCAGCCCTGCATCTTTGTGGCTTTTTCTTCACATCCTCCAAGCCATTGGGCAACAAGCACCTGTGGTCAGAATTATGAGGATCAATGTCAAGGCTTAGAGAAGGAAGGTGTCCAGAATTCTTAAACTCCTAGTAAAAAAGTTTACTTTTTGCATGTCCCTTATTCACCCACAGAAAGATTCTGCATGGGTGAGAGACTTTATTCAGAATGGATAGGGGGTGGAAATTATGCTGTTTCTGAAGCTGCAAGCCTTCTGCCTATGTGCCTGTCACCTTCTGGTCTGTGCCACATATGGGGTCAGAGAACCCAAGCATTCAGTGACAAACAGAGTGAGACAGATCAAGCACAAAAGGGCTTTTTTTCTATTGTTCTGGGTTATTTAAAGACGGAGCTCATGTAATAAATCACAACAAGTCCAAGTGCTGCTCCCCCAGGGCTAAGCCAGTCAGAGTCTGCTGGTGTCCAGAACTGCCCCTGAATAATTAAGAAAATTGTTCCAAAATAAAGTCTAGAGTTTCCTTAAAGAATGGTAATATCACAATGTTTGAGTCAGTAGGGACCGCCATCCAACGGTCCATCCATCCATCCATCCATCCATCCGTTTAGTCATTTTCTGAGAATGGTTTCCAGAACTGCTTCTCCAGTTGGCGGTCACAGTGATGCCAAAGCATATCCCCAGATACACAGTGCACAAGGTACAGGCCCATTGATGGTGAATGGGATCTGATACTGTGAATGTGTGACATCACAATGCCATCCTCTAATGGGCCAAAAAAACAAACCAGTCTAAAGCGGAGCTGACGACATGAACTTGAGCAACTACTGATGCAGGTACCACATAAGGAGAAACAAAGACGACTGAAAGACCAACTTTACACCACACTACTCAGCAACAAAAGTTAGTTTATACAGGGACTTAAAACTCTAAAAACTCCATGGGGCCCAAAATAGCATTTGTACAGCTGAATAGATGTTGAAGGCGGGCTAATGTACTATGACGTGGAACATGAAGGTATAAAAAACACTAACGTTCCCTAAGATACAGAAGGAGGTTTGTACTTTCCAAGTCCAGACATTGCACTAAGGGATAAACATAAACTGAATTGCTTTCTTTCATAAATGCAAAGTTTCATAAACTGATAAGGTTTATCAAACAGCCATCTCTGCAACATGTATTGCTCACAATACGAAGGCTTAGAACCAAGCAAAGATTCATAGAATTACAGCTGTATGAATCATTCAGTTCATGAGCTGTTATACACGGCTGCCAATAGACAGAGATCAGGTGGTGAAAAATGAAGTAAAACAGTTACTGTCAGAGCAACGTGATAGCAGATCCAAGTCTCTGTCTGAAAGGAGAAGATCTGCTCTTTCATTGCTGTTCTTCTAAAGTTACTGTGACTTTATGTTCACTTGTGCTCATATGCACAGGTGAAAATAAATGTATGGTTTATCTACTGTGAAGATGAAACCCCTGTAAGTTCTAGTTATTTTGGATTTTTTTATATGTATAGATTTCAGACTCTTTTCACAAAGTACCAGCCAGGAGTTAAAAAAGAAAAAATTATTGTATACCGGACACAGAAACTGTAAGGTAAAACCTGAGAAAAGTGCAGTAGACAAAGTGACACGGGTGACATAGGTGACATTAGTGACACAGGTGAGACAAATGCAATCATGCAAATGAGATGAGCACACTGAGGAGAAAATACACAAACTGTTTGACACAGTAAAACAGGTATGACACAGTAAAACAGGTGTGACATGCACAGGTATGCCCTTGCACTTGTTTTTTTGTGTATACAACTTTGTCAGGTATTATTTCTCATTGTAATCATGGCTTTTGTAGCATATTTTTCGTGTGAAACTGAATCACATCGCCAGTTCCATCTACCCAGATTTCCCTTTTATTTTTGCAATTCCTTTCGGCCCTGCGAAATATCTTCATAAGGCCGTCGCTAAGCTGCATCGCTGGCAGAAAGCAGCAGTCACGATCGGGCGATGTTCCCATCTCTGTCTGCGCTTCCCGGACGCGTGGGTAGGAGCCGCGCTCTCGGAGCGCTGAAGCACAGTAACTCGGCTTGTGCTGAGTTAGAAAAAAACAAAACACACACAAAAAAAAAACAAACCAGCAGGCAAAAAAAGTCTCTGAAAGCACTCAACACACACAAAAAAGAAACAGGTCAGGGATTTCAGCTCCTATAGAGATTGCTTTAAGGACTCCAGTCAAAGGTGCGCTATTTCTCAGAAATGACGGTCTATTTACACGGTACCTTTCGCTGCAGTTTCAGCATTCCTACCTGCTTTTGCAAAATGGTCGGCTTTGAATCTATGGCTTCAAAGGCAAATAAGCTCATTGATCAATATCCTATGACGTTAACTGCCCTACTGATCGTCCTTTTCTCTTTATTTAATGTGTTCTGTTTTACCCTATCTGTACCTCTCGCTTACTTGTGTAAGTACTTCCACATGTCAGTTCTCTCCGCTTCCTTTAACCACCTTCCCCTCCCTTGCTGTCATCTTGTAGTAAAAGTGTTTCATCTGTGTTAAAGGCCCATCAGCATTTTCTTCTTGAAACCTAGAGATGGTCAGAGGAGGCGGTCTCCTTTATGTTGTTACTTGTTATGTCTTTACCCACTTGTGTTTGAGTCTCCAGGTTCTTTCACATGGCTGGCCTAGACCCATTGTTGCTTTATGCTATGCATGAGGGTGTGCACAGTCTGTAGTCAGGGCATTTCTGTCCAAAGGAGAGAAGAGGGCTGCACAGCTCAGCACTTTTCCCTTAATGAATACTGTGGTTTTTAACACCAGAAATTTTTTTTATTTTTTTATTTTTTGCTGCAGTGATGTTGGCACCCCTTTCACATACCGCGTCTGCGACACTGCAGTGTGTGTATTTTGTTTGGTTATTATACCTGGTCAGAGAGTTGAGAGAGGTGTGATCTCACTCCATGTGGCTAAGCATGGAAACCAATTCAATAGATAAAATCACTACTCTGACTGCCTGTACCTACAGGTAAGAAATCCATATATTCAGAAATATTAAGTAGCATTTTTCACTACACAGAGTATCATTATGGAAGGATATATGGAAGGGTATTAAGTATTTAGATAAATATATGTAACAATTACCCATTGGAGATTTATACACAGAAGAGCAAATGGCTTTTATTGATTTTTTTTTTTTTTTTGCATTATGCCATATTGAAAATGCAATTAGCAGGGGCAGTATGGGTTGAGGTTAAATATACGGGGATTTAAAAGGAGAATGTGCAGCTTGTATGCTAAATTCTCTTTCTCGACACTCAATTCAATTTGCATTCAGGCTAAAGGTCCTCAGAACCTTAAGGGTTTTCATGCTTCCATTCAGAATTCTTCAGGGTTTTCAGATCCAAACCAGAAACTTCAAAGAATTTTCATACCTCCAGATACTTAAAACAGTACAGGATGAGATCATTGTGCTCTCATTATGAAAAATCGACAAAAGCAATTATAATACTCATTTGTTTGCAAATGTGTCTCCTGTGTTGTAAATGTGTTGTTTGAATTAGGTAATTTGCTATTATCTTGTTACACCATAACACCTTAAAAGCTATGCTAGCACTAGTACATGCAATACATGTAAAGTATGTCATTGCTGTTCACTCTTACAGCAGATATTAACTTATGATATCATTGAATTCTTGCATCATTTGGATTTGGAGGGACTAAACGTCACCAGAACTGGTTTGTTTTCCGGACAGCTCTTTGAATTTTGATGTGTTTGCACTCAGTGCTTTTCCTTTTCTCAGGATATACCACATTGTTGCCATGTAGAACTTGCTGGAGTGTGGTTTTTAACATTTGTTTCTCAATTCTCACAATTGCTGCAATTAGCAGGTTGGAGGGAAGACGCTGTAAGCTTTGCCATCAGTAAAACTTCTGTTGATTGTCTATCCAAGAAAATCATGTTTGAAAGGCCTTGTATGAGGAAATCCCAGGGTAATGTGTCATCTCAGCATCTTTTTAGTGAGTGGTAGGATTTAAACTGCAACACCCACTGACAGGGAAATCCCCAGCAGTGCAAAAAATAAAGACTAAAACTATGTGGTAAGACCCCTTACATCAAGTTTTGAAACTTTTAAAATCTGTGCTTACAATTTTCATACCTTTTTAGGAAGCGCCAAAATGTTGAAGCAGGGCACGTGCAACCCATCCTCTTAGCCATCCTGATGCGCTGCTAATCTCCAATCAAGCAGCGCTAGCATGGGCTTTTGTCACAGAGGTAACCCCCATGCTCTCGCCCCATAATCCTTTCTCCAGAAGTTAAGCTGCCAAAAGCCAGATTCCCCTCTGCACTCCTGCCCTAGTCTCCTGTGTTTTCTGGCTGTCCTTCCTAGACGTACCTGTGTATGCACGAGTCATCAGGTCGAAGTAAATCTGATACTATTCAGAAGCCCTCCCGCTGTACAGTGATGTACCAAAATCAAATAAGCAATATTACTGTTGCATTGATAACAGACACCCTGTCTTTATTCAGTCACAGGGTGCCTGGAAGTGGGAGAGCATGAGTGTTTCTGAGCAAGGGTGGGATCCTCTGGATGGCATATACTTAACATTTCTCAATTCTCCCCACCCCTCGCCCAGCCAAGAACCAGTGTGGCCTACAGTATCCACCCCCCTCATACCAGATTCCAGGAGGAAGTGGTCTAATGGGATTGAACAGGAGCTTAATGCTCTCAGCCCAAGAGAAGATGATAGTTTTAATCGGCCCTTGGCCCCCGTGCTGTGTTTGTGCGGCATGCCAAGAGACAGTAGGCCAGGCAGACGCTCCCACAGTCAGGGAGGGAATAGGGACAGCTGCTCCTCACCACCACGCGGGCCAGGTCTTAATCCCTCTCTCACAGAACAGGGCTATGGGCCCGCTTTCATTGTTTTTGTCTTGTCTCTGCTATCTCTGTCCTGTACTGCCAGACAGGCAGAATTATTCCTTTCCACATGTGTACACATAATTATATAACATTCTGGCCTTAGGTTTCTGCCCTGTGAATTGTGCTCTACCTTACCCTGTTAAAGATGAACAGCATGAGCCCACAGCCTTATTTGTCTACAAGCAAGTTAAGCGCAAGAAGCAGATCACCTACTGGTCCTCAAAGGGGCCAAACCAGGAGACAGAGATCTTCAGGGGCAAGAAAAAAGCTTTCAATGCAAAGCAAACCATAAATTATGACTATGTAAATGGAGCTTGCTCTAAAAATAAAACCTGGGTGCAAAGATGTTCTATCACCCTGTGATTCGGAGTGATAATTACTGTTCAGACACTGTAGAAATGACTTCTGACGTCCTCAGCTAATCAGTGAGGTTCTGTTTGCCCCTGTTCTTTTTCTGAGTCACACATCTGATTTTGTTCTGCCACCGCACGTGTCATTGCCTGTGAGTTCAAAGCTAGACAACAAGTGTAGAAGTGTTACAGTCATATTTGTAGCAATGATTCCACAAATAAGCCCTAAGACAAGTTCCAGAATGTTTTGTCAGTTTTTCTACATACTACTGAGAATGAGAAAAGAATTTATTGCACTTAGTGTGAATTCTGTCTGTAATAATTTTGATTAAAATAGCACTGCGATAGTTTAACAAATAATCAGTCTAGTTCAGTGTAGATAGACAGGATCTAACTTAAACTAATATAGACAACAGAATGTTTATGAATCAGTTCAGCACATACAGACCTATCCTTGGCACATATCAACATATACTTCATGTTGATAATGAGACTTGAAGAATTCATTCTTGTGGTCTTCTTTGATCACTTTTTCACACGTTCATTGCAATTTTATGGGCCTGGCAATGCATTTAAGCAGGGTACGAAGAGCCAACCTGTGCCAGTTATACAGACACCTTCCCCCCGCCCCCAGTGCAGCTTCAGCTGTAAAACGTGAAGGCTGTGAACCCAAGCCAGATGAAATTTCACTGCAGAGACAGGAGGGAAGATGGAGTGCAGTAAAAAGCAGTTAACAAGGTTTAAGATGCAGTCAGGCAACAGATGATGTGACACAGTCAGTGACCACACTATACTTTCATCTCTGTATGCTAACAGAGACAAAGTGTTGGGAAAGCACACTCTTTTTTTTCAGAAGCATATGCTACCTCTACAACTGCTTCATTTAACTCACCCAAGTCTGAATGAGTACCAGGCTGGGTCCTACCAGAGATGCTCTAGACTGGCTCTTCTATTCAGTTCATTTTTATACAGCACCTTTTACAACAATGTTGCCTCAAGGTGCTTAGGAGAAGTTTAGAATAAAAGAGTTTTAGTAACATGTAATGAATTAAAAGCAGATAGGAGGACAAGAACCAAAAACTCCCCCGTAAGGAGAAAAATTGTATAGATGTCCAAAGTCAGCTAGATCCCCCCCCCCCACACCTTTCCTGACCTTGATAACGTTATCCAGTTTAGACAAAGACCATGCCTGTTATGCACAATATGGGCAGAGCTGCATAAACAGATTGGGCTCTGTAGATCAGGTCCTCCTTTGCATGCATGATGTTACTCTGGAACTAACATGCCACCCCACTACTCAGATAGTGCCCACAGTGGGCATACGCCAACTGGGTATGAGGGGAAGAGAACTGTGTTACTGGTCAGAAGAATTGTATATCCTTGCCTGAAATCTGCAGAAACGGCCAATGGCATGTGGGCAGCATCAAAGGCCATAACTACTGTCAGATATTACTGCAGGTGTGGGTAAGACAGACAACAGTAGTAAGCCCTTAGCCTCGATTTACATTATGAGGTTAACTCAGCATCACACATGCACATAAGCTAGTAGGCAGTTCTGTAATCAAGGGACCCGGTGACTGAAGGGAGAAGGGCAGAGTGCAAGACACCTCAGCGGCCTGGGTCTTTACATGGTCAAGGGGTTCAGAAGATGCAAAGATCCAACTAAAAGAGCTGAGCCCTGTGCTGAGTCAATGGGAAATTCAGCTGGGCAGTCCAGTTTTTGACATCGACTTCAGCACTGCGGACAATGTAGTTAAGCTAATAGTGTAGCTAAGTTAACATGAGCAGACTGCCTTAACTCAAAAGACCACTACCTAATGGACACATATAGGGCATAGTTGATAAGATATTGTAACTGCCATGTATATGTGCATGAGTGTGAACATTGCATCATAGCAGTCTGCACTTCAGCTGTCTTTAATACAGCCTTAAAATTATGCCAGAGGATCAGTCTCCCTAAAGACCCATGCTGCTTGGGTAGTAATTGAAGCAGATACCAACACCTTCTAATTACGCAGATTTAATGTGTGAGCACATGACTGCAAACTGCTAATGCAAGCCAATTGGATCTACAGGCTGTTTTATTTCAAACAAATTTAAAGGACCCTTGACTTTGTTTCAGATCAAATACAACATAGAATTCGCTAACAGATCAGAGTGTCATCCTTAGAAAGGTGTTTAAATCTGCATCAGCATAATGAAAAATCTGATTCCTTACACTGAAAAATTATACAATCACCCATGATTCAGATGAATATTTTGTGAAAGTTTTTGATTTTATCAGAGTTTCTATGCTGGTTCACTGAGACACCTTCCATCACTTGACCAGGCCATATGGAGGAATAGTAGTATGTTTTCCTCCAACCTGAAGTGTAGGAAGTCTTTCCACCAATCTGAAGTATAGTAATAACATCTTTCCTTTAACCTGAAGTATATCAGAAGCGTCTTTCCTGTAATCTGTAGTATAGCAGCAGTGTGCTTCCACCAATCTGAATTATAGCAGAAGCATCTTTCCTCTAATCTGAATTATAGCAGAAGCATCTTTCCTCCAAACTGAATTATAGTAGAAGCATCTTTCCTCCAATCTGAATTGTAGCAGAAGCATCTTTCCTCTAATCTGAAGTGTAGCTGGAGTGTCTTGCTTGGTGCCTTTGATGTGTCTCAGCACAGTCAGTGCCAAATGAGATGTTACATAACGAGAGATACTGGTTATTATAATTCCCTGTCTCCCAGAGCTGGTTATTATCATTTTATCTTACCCCCCCAAAAGCCAAATGTTTTATTCTACTTAATATATCACTTCCTTTTCTCTTTCTTCAGTTTTAGGAGTAACATTTCAATTTCCACACTGAAAGAATAATAGAATAAAATAATAATGTGAAATCTGAATGTATTGGATTGGACAGAAGGATTGACATATTTCCAAAAATAGCTATCAGACATACCTCATTAGATGAAAGCCTTCCTCTGTAAACTGTATAATTTGTGTGGTGACATTTTGGGTTTCCTTCATTTCTTCCTATGGTCTCCTCTCTTGTCACGCCTGCTCTGTTGTATAAAGAGGTAGATTGTAGAGCTGGTTAAGCAAGCTGCCTTTCACACTTCTGGCTCAGAAACACAGCGACGTCTGCCTAGTAACAGCAGGCAGGAACTTGAGAGTCACAGACGTGCAGCGCACAGTCCATACGTGATGCGGGCTGCGGGGGCGTGGCTTGGCATAGCATATCTCCTTCTGTGGATCAGAGCTTTGTGGAATACGGGGTTTCTTCCCACCCCTCTCGCCCACCAGGTGCATTTGGCCTCCTGTCTGTGGTCTAGGCATCTGATGTAACCTTGTATGCTAAAAACGTCAAGGTACAGACTTGAACTGCAGATCACAGATCACTACAAACATCTTGCCACTGATCAGGGTCACATCGAGCCACATCTGGCCATCTCACCATAACAAAGTTTTCTGTTTCACAGAAAGGAAGGAAGGACCATACTTAATCCAGGTAGAGACGTGAGAAGAACTTGACTAAGGTGCCAGTTCACAATGTGGATGTTTCTGTGAACCTCTGGCTGCATGACAGTGGCCATAGCAGTATATCACGACCACTTTAACCAACACAATACCCCATCAAATTCTTGACTCCGAGGGCAGCCTGCAGTGAGCCTTAATGCCCTATAGACTATATTAAAAGGTGGATATATTAAAAACAACACTGTGGCTGGTATTTACAAGGGGCCCATAAGATGTGCATAGCAGCAAAGAGCTAAGGCAGGAGTGTATGCTTGGTACCATTCATAGAGCCCATTGTGGTATGAGGCTCGACCTCAATTACAGTAGCCTGCTAGGCCCCGCTGACCTCCCTACTGAATCAGTTATAAAGCAGTGCAGCTGTGCCACTGAGTGATCTGAGGATTTGGGTGCTCTGAGAGAACTCTCACTGACAGAACGGATAACCACGGAGCTCCATGTCTTAGCATACAAGGCGGATCTCATGTCAGTTTTGCGTAATGTTACACCAATGCATCCCGAAAGCCCATCCATGGGTCCATGGTGGTGGAGGCTGTACTGGACAGCACAGCAGCACTATAAACTCAGTGCTACAGCACATGCTGCCCTAAGCATAGGCCCTGCAATGCATCAATGTCCCATATCAACAATGCTGTTGAGGTGTGACACGATTTACTGTGTGCACAGCACCTGGACCCAGGTGAGCTGAAGCCAGGCGTGTTACCATGTGCCTTAACCCCATTCAGTCAGGTGACTGAGCATCCTAACATGTGTGCACTTGTCATTCTGTGTGAGAACGGAGTCACTAAAGTGTTGGGTTTTGTGCACTTGGATGTGTATTTACATATGTTCAGTAAAAATAAAGCAAACAAAACATGCTGCCAAAGGGTCAAGCATGCTGACCATGTGTTTTAATTATCCTCATCAATAAATAACTCCAGAATCACTGGAGTCTCTCTAAAAATATCCCACTGGATAAATGATGAATTCCTTTGACACATCTTTGCTTTGTTCGCCTTGTGACTGAGGGAGTGAGCAGAAGGCCGGACCGTGGACTCACCGAGACTGACAATACACTCATCAGCAACTGTTCTGCATGCATATGAAGCGGGGGGTGGCAGATTTCACAGGTCAAAAATATCTGGGTCTAAAAATAGATAAGAAAAAATAAATGTGACAACTCATCACAAGCATCAGTGTCAGAAGGGTGGGGGCTGGCATGGATACTGTAAATGTGGAAGAGGGGGCATGATCTGGGTGTTATTGACAGAGCAGCTGGGTCTCTGGTAACACAGCTTCTACAGTACCACAGAACACAAAAAAGAAAATATATTTCTCTGTCAATTTTATATTGAGTCTGAAGTCCTCAAGACATCATAGGTAGGGTCACAGTACATTCAGTAGACTGAATAATTAAAAAATTGTTAAATTATTTTGTGTTGATTATAACCACCTTGTCTAAATAAGGCGACGATGAGGGGCAGATTTTTAAAGAAAGTTATTAAACAGTGAAAAGGTTAAAACTGAATAGGCTCTTTTGTCCTGCCATTGGAATTGAGGCCATGGCCCAGGATACCACTCTGAGCCAAAGCCCTTCTCCTGCCTCCTGTACCAGTGGAACCAGATGGGCACAGTGAGAGAGCTGTACCATTCAAAACACAAGACTGACAATATGGCTGCTCACAGCCTCCTGAACCTCACTGGTTGCTATGGTTTCACCAACTCTGAGCTTGCATTGGCCCCGCAGATCTCTCCTAGAGAGTTCTGTTTGTTCCCTTTATACACCTTTTGCACAGTTCCTCTTCCTGCCTCTCTACCGCACACCTCCATACTCTTGCACAAAAGAGACAAGCAGGAAGATGTGTAATAAGCGTCTCCCCATTACTTGCACATTCCCTTTTAACATGTCCATGTGAGTTTCCCATCTGAAATTTCATCAAAATTCACTCGAAGCATTGTTGATTTAATACAAGAAGCACGCCTAGCTGGATTATGTAAGTAGCCACTGGCTACGTCTTTTACACATACACAAAACCACAAAACAACTGGCTAGCCTTGGCATGAAGAAACACAAGAAATCATCTGAAGGGTGTTTTAGTACTCCTCTGTGAAGTGACTAGAGCATTGTAGGGCCCAAACAGCAACTTTTGACTCATATTTAAGGCACTGATGATGTCATATATCATCATCTATGACAGAACGTCATCAGAACACACCATCTTGACTGCTGAAGTTATACTGCATATATACTTGTTTCCAAGCAAGTAAAGCAGCATGGTTTATACAGTCAAAAAGGCTCCAAAGCAATCAGGACATTAATTAGCCCCTGTTCCATGCAAGCTTATTAGTCCTTCTGTGATTGAATGACTGATAGTGCTACATTAAAAGCACTGCATAGACTGTGGTCTAAAATTAAATGAAACCCATACTCCTCCCACAGGAGCCTCTGCTTTGCCTTAATTAGGGTTCTGCTTGGGCCATCTACAGGAGAAAGGCTGGAGCACATCTCGATGTGACACATTTTTAAGTACAGCATCAGTCTTCCCCACCTTCTTCTGAAACAGTATCAGTTTTCCCCAGCTTCTTCTCAATAGCATCATTCTTTCCCAGTTTCTTCTCAAGCACACTATCATTCTTTCCCAATTTCTTCTTAAACATAGTATCATTCTTTCCTTGCTTCTTTTCAAATACCAAATAATTCTTTCCCAATTTCTTCTCAAGTACACCATCGCTCTCCTCAGCTTCTTCTCAAACAAGCCATCATTCTTTTCCAGCGTCTTCTTTCATACAGGCTCATTCTTCCCCATCTTCTTTTCAAGTGTTCTTTATAAACTAGTCCTGCCCTGTCCACTGTGTCCTCTTCCTTGCTCTCTTTCCTTCGCTCCTGTGCATGCGGTGCAATATTCCGGCTTGCTTTCTCATATTGCCATGCTTTCTGCTTCAAGTCCCAATTCTAAAAAAAGAGAACCCAAGGACCGGTCCTGGCATCGCTCCCCTCTGTTGCTACAGCAACCCTCCATTTTCTTTTCTCGAGTTTCTCTCTCTCTCGCTCTCCCCTTTTTTTGAGGCAAGTTCAAAGAAACACATGCAGTGCAGACACATTCGATCTGAGTGAGAAAATGTAATGATTTATACATACATGTGAGGCAAAACTGGGTCAGAATGGGGAGGGGTTCACTACAGTTAAAAAAATGCAGGCTTTGAAATGCTGCCGATGACTGCCTGATCTGTACATACTGCCACCATTAGTCCTGCATTACCCTCAACAGATTTCATACTATGGTGAATATGCATTACATACACTTTCAGGAGTAATTTATTCTTTGGCCAGATTATTCAATAGGAATTTGTTTTATGCCATTTTGGACATGTTCAGTATTAAAAATTTTAATGGCTCATTTATCAATAGTGAAACACACGAGTGTGTTTTTGGTGCAGTTCACTTGAAGTATGAGAATATATTTGTTTAGACTACAACAATAGTAAAAGACATTCAAACAATTAACCTTGTCAGAGCACTGAATAGATGTCTGTGTAGCTTCACTGGAAACATTTTCAACCAAAAGCTGTATCTGGGGGTTGTTCTGTGTTTGTCATTAGAACGCAAATTTGCTTTCTGGCTATTTATAGGATCAGAAAAAAAATCTTTCTTTCAGAGCTGAATATGGTCAGCTCAAGGTCTGTGTATTTGCACACTTGGTTCAGATAGATGAAAGAGATTGTGTGATGTAGAGTGGCTCTGCACACCTGTGTGTTCTGAATCATTGATAAAGCCAGTTCATGGGGCATGTGATTGGGTCAAGTGGAGAAGCCAAGCAAAGCCAAGGCTCTGGACCTTAGGACTCATAAGGTCATTGAATTATATCAGGTCACATCAAGCTTGTGGTTTAAACACTGGCATCTGTGTGACACTAACAACAGTCCTGAACTGCAATTTTGGTGAATGTTGTGTACCCTTCATACAGTGAGAACCAGGGTTAGAAAGAAATTAACTGAGTTCTGGGATCTGAATGAGGTTGTGGGTCCTTAACGCAAATAAGCATGTATGCTTTTGAATGTGGAGGAAAACCTGAAAAACAATTTCTCTAACAATGACGTGTATCTAAACTGAGTATGGCATCATAAACTACTGTAGTGATGTCTTGGTTTGACTGCTAGGAGTCTCATGAGGATTGAAGAAATGCTCTGTTACAGTCATAAAGATATGGGTCTGTGAGGGAACAATGGTGTGCTGATATGAATGAACAAATGTCTAGGTGGGAACCATGAAGAGTTAGCACAGTGAAAGCGTACGCACGTGCACTCAAAAGTTCTAAGAAAGCCAATGGCCATACATGTCTGTGTGACAAAGGCAGTTTCTTCCTCAGATGATCCAAACACTGCATTCTGGTCTCCTGGCCAGAAGGTTAGAATTACAAGCAGCCCATACTTGGCCATGCTGGCCAAACTCTTGCCTGTGACTCTCAATCAGAACAGCTCTGGTATAATGGCAAATCGTAAAATAGGGGTTATTCTATGATTTTTAAAAATGGGGGGGTACAAAGGGGCCATATGTAACATCAACTATACGTCTTACATTGATACATGCATCTTTTCTGAAGTGATTAGTGACTGACAAGAGAGGGGTATTAAAGGGTCAGTTGAATTTTGGATGGGTTCAGTGCCCTTGTGGCCCTGATCTAGATCTGCCCAAACTGTACATGCTTGGAACATGACAACAGACAATTCCGCAATCCAAGGAACATTCAAATGTGTGCAACAATTTCATTTAGACTTTTCTCAGCACGTTTGTATGAAGAAATAGCCAGTGCATTCCAGAATACTGTTGGCACCTATTAATTCCTGGTCTGGTCACCAGGATGAGCCTGGGTTAAATTTAGCCAGTCAGACACATGACATTGAGGACTTCCTGAAGCACGGCTCCCATCAGAAGTCACAGTAAGCATTTATGGAGGATCCTAAGCCATTTAATGCAATGTGTGAGATTCTATTAAGATAACAAAGCTCTTTTTACTTGCTTTATCATTGTTCAAAAATTACAAAAATAAATAGCTTTCATTGGAAATAATGGAAACCAAAGAGCCTTTAGGAACAGAGAAAGAAGACAGATAATTTTTTACAATAAAACAAAATCAATGGTCAAAGGGCTAATACACCATTGTAGTTTAATTACACGCTCTCAATCTATTATATATATGTACTGTACCTGAATTATTTGACTGACATTAATAAGCTTGCGAACATGCAGTCCAATGATTTTACAGTCTTGTGGTGTCCAAATAAGTAACTAATGATTAAACTAAATGAGATTAGATTTAATACTGTGGAATATTACAACCACATTAAGTCACAGCCATTTTTTCAAACTGATGTCATGCATTTTTTGTGGATATTTACAGTAAAAGATTTCTTAAGGCAAAGCACATCTACAAGTCATAACTACAGTATATTGACTGTTATGCACCATATAAGGACTGATACCAGCATTCTTAATGCAAAACTAACAAATGTACAGTAAGGTACTGCTTAGCTCACTTAATGACTATTCCGAATATGATACCTACCGTAAATGGCAGTATGGGTCCATGCTGCATCATTTATTCTTCTCCGTGTCTTGTACATAACTGACAGGTTCCCAGCTCAGCACAAATCAAAACTACAGATCAGGAAAAGACAGAAACTGCAAAGACAACTCTAGTCTTTAACTGCAGCTCAGACGTGGCACCGATGGGCACAGCTAGGCATAACAGCACTTTTGTGCATCCTTTGTAAATTCTGTTTAATCCTTGTAGCTTGGCCTTTTCCAATGTCATTGAATAGACAAGGCAGCCTATCCCACCTCGATTTTTGTGTCTTCCGGTAGGCCAGTTACAGCTGTCAATTAAAGCACATATTCAAAGCCATGCAAATCAGATGGGTCTGCATGGGAGGGATAATTGCTAATTTGAGGAACAATATGTCATTCTCAACTAGTAACCAGTGACTCACAAGTATGTGAATGACCATTGAGATTTCCTAGCTTTTGAACATTACTGAAGAAAACGTCCTGCCAATTACCCTTCTTCTAGCTGACACTAACAAGAATGACAAGCGCTGTCTGAATTCAAGTAAGATCTGCAATGATTCTGGCACTTGGCCTTTTTAGAGGCTCAGCCCCCATTGAGAATCAGGAAAGTACAGAGCCTAACAAGAAATACTTATATTTAAAACCATATTATAATTCTGTATGTACTTCTATAGGTACAAATACAAAATTATATGTAAATATAAACAACTTTTGACTATTTTAAGTCGCTATCTTTGCCATATATAGTTAGTGTAATTATAGCCGATATGTTATATTCATGGACAAATAATGGAATATTCATGAGGGAAATAGACTTGGATAAGAATTACACTATTTTTAGTTGGGCTAATATTGTAAATAGCAGGGCTGAAGCCCTCCTTATAAGGCTCTAGTTTCATCCCTGTGTAAGATGCCAGGCTTTTTATGATAATTATCTTGACAAAGAGGGAAAAACAATGCATAAAATGTATTCACTTACCCACAATAATCATAGATCAATCCAAAAAATAAATAGCCTAAAAAAAAACCAAAAAACTGTTTAAATGACAGAAGAATGATCCAATAAATGCAGTCTTTTTTATGACCCATGTGGAAGGTCAGAGGTCACTTTGGTAATCACTGGTTTCTTTTACAGTATATGATCAGAGATGGCTGGGCTGGTGTCACATTTCCACTAAGACAAATGGAAAAAGAAGGGCATAAACTGTGGGCTTGTGTAGATCACAGGGCCCCTTCGCCTTTAATGCCCTCCAACCTCTCACTCTCTCTTTCTCAAGTCTCTGCAGATACAGAGCTGTGTGATCCTGTCCTCGAATGATGCAATTAAAGAGGGAGTGTAGGGGAGGACCGCGGAGAGACAAGGAAGAAGGTGCCATAAGTGGGCCAGCCTCTGCGGATAGACCCATTCCACTAGCACACACTGCTTTGAAGTTCCCAGCACAAGTTCAGAAATATCTGGTGAGGGGAAGAAGGAGACAGAGAAACAGAGAGAGAGAGGGAGAGAGATAGAGAGAGAAAGAGAGAGAGAGTGAGGGAGACAGAGAGACAGGGAGACAGAGAGGAGGGGAGGCAAAGGCACTTCAAAGCATTGCGTCTTTCAGAACAAGATATTGTGGGAGCTCCGATGTTCAACCTGGGGCCGAGCATTCTGGAGTTGGGGGCGATACAACAAAGTTAGAATAATACAGGAGGCAGGGCTGGCACTGGAGGAGATGTAGGCAGGACATGGTACATGTATGAATAGATACAGACTCATGGTCTCTTTATGCCATATGAACTTACAGCAAATAAAAGCCAGAGAGCTATGTAGCTCTAGAGCAGCTGCTAGATCTTGTGAATATGCTGTCTTACAAGAGAATGATTGTTACAGTCACTCCTTTATGACAGACTGACTGACAGGCTAACAGACTGAGTGAGTTTGTGCCACACTGGCTGCACGCAATATGAAAAACAAGGGGGGCAGGGGGGGCTAAGGCATTCTTTTAATACAAATTTCAAAATGATCAGGCTGTCACTCTGACAGTTTTCATTTTTATTTAAGAAATAAAACAGCTTTTGTTGTGTTTAACCATTTAAACAACGGTTCTGTTTTAAGATGTCACCGACAATAGTGATTTTTAAATTAATGGAAGCCAGCTGTGTTACATAGGTACACATCAGAAGCACAGTGTAACTATCTGCAAGAAAGATTACTTAATCTCTTGAATGTAAAATAGTACAAAAAAACCAGGAACTTTGATTGTCTTAGCTAGAATTAGCAGCACCTATGATGTCATGCCTGGCAAGCATGACAAAAAAAAAAACTTGCTCTTTTAACTGGTGGCTTTATCCAGGAGCAAGCTGTCTGCCCAAAAAGAAACCAAAAACAGGATCACCCACAACCATGAGCTAGAGCAAATAAACAGCTCTACATAGGAGCACAGAAATGTCTTTGCCTCTGCAGTGTCTATCATCCAGTGCTATGTGTCGAACATATCCAACTTTAGCATGAAGACCTAACCAAAGCAAGTATGAATGAATCTGTAGACAGCTGGTACAGTTGTCAGCCCACAAGGTAAATATAAGACATGATTAGTTTTATGTTTTTTCTTTGTAATTTTGCTTATTAGCGCAGATCTCAATAAAGTCTGTAATTTGTTCAAACGTCCACGACTTTATGACAAAACAGCTTTATGACATCTGATAAACTCTATGGAATAAAAATTAACTTTTTGGGTGGGTGAAGTATGTACAGTATAGGTATACTGTATATTTTATAACGTAAATTTGTAGTAAGTGTTGAAACACGTTTCTAACCAATGCTAATTTGCCAATAAATTAATTGTTACCAGTATATGCCATAAAATATTTAACACAGGGTTTTTAATACATATCTCCAATTTGATATACCAGCAAGCATGTTGTGACTGATGGCAAGTAAATGTAGAGCTGAAATTAAGTGTAGATGGATAACTGAAAAGTTTTTAATACATTTGAACATTTAACAGGCAGCATGGTGGTGTGGTTATTAGTGCTGTAGCCTCACACCTCCAGGCCCAGTGATTGATTCCTGCCTTGGGAATACCATGGATGGATGAACATTTAACATGCATCAGTCAAAGATGTATAACCATATCATGTTACTCCTTACTTATGCTGTGATACCACTTACTGCCCCTAGTGTCCTGGCTGCTACGTAACATAAACTGGACACAAAGTGCTTTTTAAAACCTGTTTCAGTAGAAAAACTTTGGAAATGTGTGAGAAATATCAGAGTAACAATACAAAAATAATGCTGGCGATTTGAAAGGAGGTAATGTTATGACATTTGCGTGACTTCATGATGCCTGCGATTTCTTCAGAAAAACACATTTTTACATTTCGATGTTATCCAGACCCAACTTTATTACAATCCCCACAGCCTGACTTCTCAATTTTGATGTAAGATGCAAAACAGGCTCTACAAATTTGGACCAATATGGCTTTCCTGTGAAAGTCTTACAAGAACTGATCCACTAAAGTTGGGAATCTAGATCCAAAGATGGCATCCTAACACATTCATGCAAAGCTGGAACTGAGGGGAGAAGGGGAAACCTATGTTGAGATGTTTAGATAGAATGTCCCTATAAATGTGACATACGCCTGACACTAAGACAAAGGCCAGCCAAGTGCCCCACTCCCCAGACTTCACTGGTACATTAGCATAAGCAACACTGCAGTTCCAGGAGCCCGGTCACACACCATCACACTGACCTACTGCACGTGCTCAGTGTGAGGGTACCCTACTCTCCAGACCTCACTGGTACAGTAACATAAATGACACTGCAGTTCCAGGAGCCCTGTCGCACACCATCACACTGGCCTACTGCACGTGCTCAGTGTGGGGGTGCCTTGCTGCTCTGCATGTTGCTCTGTGGTCCAAGGAGACTGTAGGGGCCCTGTTCGTTCTGGCAGTCGAGCTGCTATCATGCTGTGCCAGCTCTCACTTACAAGGGCACAGGACAGCTGCATCATCAGTCTGTGTCATGCCAGCATGCCAGGATCAACCAGGACTTTGGCTTTGATTTGTTACATAACCCTTTGTATCATCTTGGAATATGCCTCTCCTCATGCATGATCCTCTTTCTGGCAAACAACCGTCAAAGGCTTGACTGTAGCCATGGTGACTACGGTTTTGTAAACTGGCATGTGTACTTCTTCAGTTGAAAAGAAAATCAAAGGAACCAGGCAGCACAGTGTACTTAGACATAAATAAACATGCACAAGTCCTGAGACCAGTTTTATTGTTATTCAGTTCTTGTGTGTGTGTCTTTGCATAGTTTGTGTGTGTGTGTGTGTGTGTGTGTGTGTGTGTGCACGTGTGTGTGCATGTGCACGTGTATGCTTGTGTGTGTTTGCCAGTGTACTTGTATGAATTTGGCAGTGAACACAATGCTGCCAGAGTAGTGTGAGATGTTTCCAAAAGAGTTTTCTGGCCATCGGAGATCTTAGTGCTTGGCTTGGGTCCTGAAGGGTTATCAGGTCAGGGTGAGTGACTAGATCAGCCCTGACTCAGGAAAAGGGCACTGCTGAGAAATCCAGCCAATGCAAACTGCACCAAGGCAGCACAGGCAGCGGACATAATGTGAGCAGCACGTGCCCTGAACACTTCCAAAAAATGCGCTGGAGCCATTCAGTTGGGGTGGCGTTAACAAGCTCAGTACCGGGGCATCTGGACCATCTAATAACTGGGTTTCTGAAGTCTGTGTCTCCAGCTGAATATGTGCTTCATTTACCCTGTGATTAAAGGCAACTACGAGTGCCAAGCAAGTATATCAGTAAATGCAGAAAACTGGGGTAGAGTTTTCCACAAAAAAATTCCCAGTATAATCATACAAGACACCATGAAACACAACATGCTGTTGCTCTGGCTATAATAACAGCTAACATAAGAGTTACACCGCTTTCAAATCAGAAAGGAGACATCCAGCTGCGGTCTGAGATGCTATCATATGCTATCAATTTGGGAATCGAAACTAACTGCAGCACAGTTAGCTGTGCAAAGAGCTTCACTGCTCATTAGCAGCTGTCATCTGTAGCAAGAACCCAAAAGGCAATGAAGGACTCTTCAGACAGGATAGTCCACTGTGACAGTTGATGCTACCTTACCTCAAATACAGTGTCTGAAGTGTACCTATCTTTATGTGTCTAAAGGTAGGTCTCTATACAGCAGTAACTCTCTGCCATGCCTGTTTCCACCTCTTAGCAAAAAATGAGGGGGGGGGGGTGGACCTTATGTAAATATAAAAAAAAAACAAAATCCACAAGACATTCTGAAGTACTAAAAGCACATGTTAGAGATACATTTGGTAATGTTTTATCTGTTAGACTTACAATTGTGACAGTCGCTCTTGTTAATGGTAATATTTGTATCCCTCAATGCTCATCCCATGTGAAAAGCATGATCCAAATAAAATGTTATATAATTAGTCATGCAATCAGTCACTATCTCATCCACTTTAGGGTTGCAGAGGGCCTCCATCCTAGCCTTAATAGCTTAAAGTTTAGAATTCAACTTAATGATGTGTTTGCACTGAGGGAAGACAGGAGTGCATGTAAACTCCACACATAACTTAGATCCAAATCTGAGTCCATCAGCATGAAAACGTAGGGGGACACAGGAAGAGGTGTGAATCTTGCTAATTGCTGTGACCATCTGACATATAAGCCAATAAGTGACAGGAAAATGCAAGCAGGCATTGCAAAATTTTGTAAATATATTCAGTATTGATTAACAATCTCCTTCCCTTTCTCCCCTTCTGTTCTGACTCTTCATACCTTCTCCATGGAACTCCTCTGTTCTGTGGCCTTTTCTGTGACCCCCTTTGCCCACCCGGGGTCCACCCTGGCAGCTGTGTGTCTGGTTCTGGGCTGCATGATCTTCCCAGACGGGTGGGACGCAGAGGTGGTCCGTGACATGTGCGGCGAGGAAACGGGCAAGTACACCCTGGGGAACTGCTCTGTACGCTGGGCCTACATCCTAGCCATCATCGGCATCCTGGACGCCCTTATCCTCTCTTTCCTGGCCTTCGTGCTGGGGAACCGGCAGAACGACCTGCTCCTTGATGAAGTCAAGGCCGACAACAAAGGTAAGACACCAATAAGGTGTCTGTACTCAGACAGTGGGTACTGCCAACTTGCAAAAGACCTTGCTACATGTTCGGCTTTTATCTTAGTGATGGTGTGTTGTCTCATTGAACATTACTTCAGACCTCTAGAAATGGCTGTCTTCAGAGTTTGTGGTCTTATATGGTTTGTTGACAAGATGTTTGTAGATTTTTATGGCTGGCAGCTGCTGAAATGCAAAAGACACAAAGATCGGAGAAATGGGTGCTGAGGAGGTGAGACACTCAGACGCATCATATTCTCTCCCTGCGATTTCAGCATATCTTTTAACACATTTGAAATGAAGAAAAAAAAAACTTAAACAGAGCCAATCTTTGTCATCAGAGCCAGCTTTTCACAGATTTTTTTTTTATTTTAACAAACCACCAATAACAACCATCAAACAGACAAGCAGCGCTAACTTTATATAGATAAGTGAGAAAAGGCTAATTCCTAACTTCTTGCATTCATTTACAGTATTGCTTTCTTTTACACTGTTGAAGATTCTGAAATGAAAAGGGGTTAGACTGGGACAAAATCAACTTTTCAGCTTGTACAGGGTTGGAAATAATTCACTAATGTGTTCTACCACCCCTGCAAGAGTGCCATGTCCTTTGGACTCAGTTTCATCCTAGCGACACGCTAATTAATGACAGATAGGTCTGAGCGTCCTTGTTCACACCCTCCCAACATCTTGTTATGGATCGCCCCACTCCTGGGGACAGTTGAGTGTTTTCAGTTGGAAAGGGGCGATGTCAGTAGCCCTTGACAGACACTGTTTTCACCCCAACCACAGCCAAACATGTAAACTAAAATATGGCTTTCAATCTGTCTGTAGAAAAGTGCTCACAGCTAAATTTAACTCAGCCAACAGCTTTCGTGACAACCTACATGATTGTCGCACAAATGCTTCCGTGGCTGTCTCCTGACAGCTAGCAACCTTTGCAGTCCAGACAAATTAGAGCCGTTGTGTTGGATAACACGGAGTCATGCTGAATATTCATTTCTGACCCCAGGACGCCCCCTGCGGGTGTGACACCCTTGCTTGCCTATAATGTGCTGCATTGCTAAGAGAACACGGTTGTTCTGTGCACCCTTGATTCTCTGTTTGTGAGAAGGGCACCAAAAAACAAGATGTGGTGGAATGACTCACAGCCCTTCAGGCAAAGACTGTGACATAGTGTGTATTAAAATTAAAAAAGTTCAGCAGTGGAGCATACATCATTGATGTGCTCAGTGATTCCCTCAGAAAACGGAGGGGGCTGGGTATGAGAGGTCTTTTCGAAAGCCTCAGCTAAACAAATTGTTGGCAGCCTAAAATTGAGATTTAAAACTTTTATGATGTAATTGCAAAATAGTTTTCTTTAGTGAAGTTTAGCAAAGCGAAGACATTAAACTGACGTAAATATAATTTTATTGACTCTGGGAGTAAAATTGGACGTTTATATATCATGCCAGCATTCAGTCCAAGATTATTTTACATTACACACCAAATAACTCATAATAATAATTTTAATGTAAACATTTAATTAACCATGTCTATTTTTTGTATAAACACACTGTATGTTACCTGGGCCATTCTAGAACAGTTTAAAAAATCAAATACACAAACCAAAAATGCCTGAAAATTTGAAATAAACAGCCAGATAATTGTCTATGCAGTATGTTAACTGATGAGTTTATGCCAGATGTTAGTAAAAGGCATGCTTAGTACAATAGTGTTTACAGAGGACTTAATGAAATAAAGTGAGTGGAAGTTCAGGACAGTCATGCTGATGACATTCCCTGTAATCAGGAGAAGAGATCAGCTGGCTCCCTTAAGCTAAGAACTCGAGTGTTTATTGGACTTTTCTTCTTGCCTGCTAATCATTTTGAATAGTGACACCATGGCTTTGATTTCTGGGCAAGCCTGTGCTTTTTACTTTAGCAAAAAGGGGTAGAAAAATGATGAAGGGATGGAGAAATATATGGAAACCCAGTGCTGCTGGAAAACTGCCTGTGGAGATCAGAGGTTCTGAACTGGTGAGATTTCAGTCAGTTAGTCTATTTTTAAAAAACTCTTTTTCTCATGCAATATTGTCTCACTAAAACAGTTTTTGTTTTCCTGTGGATGATCCTTTACTAAAACTTGCTGTTATTGTAAGAATTGCTGATTTGTATTGGAAAAATTTTGTTTCACTTCAACATGGAATATTTCCTATGCTGTATAAAACAAAATGCTCTTGAAGCTATGAAGGGGGCTTCTGTATGTCCAGATCATCTGGGCATGGCCAAGGGGCAATCTGTGTTATCCTAACAGGAAGGTTGGTCAGGCTAAAGCCTCAGAAATCCAGCCATGATGTCACATATTGGTCCTTACATTTATCAAAATGTCATTCTATGCCAAGCATTATTTACTGTCTGCATAATTAGATTTTTGGCAGTTTTGATCACAACTTTGGAGATTTGTTTCTACTGAATACTTAATTTAAATCTGAAAATATACTGACACAGCTTTACCAACCTGACAAGGAGGAATATGTACGTTAAGTGCTGTAACTGACATCAGAAAGTAGAGGTGAGTTGAAGAGGACATAAATCCTACTCTAATGCATGCGTTTCTAGAGCAGGAAAAACACCTCTCTTGACGTTATAAGGAAATGAAGTCTTACAGAAGACACAGTGGCTGCACATAATTCAACAGCTCTTTGATGCTTGAAAAGTGCTTGACAATGAAAAACATGAATATAATATCACTCCAACTGAACTCTGGTTTAGAGCTGGAGCCTTGCATGCAGTCCTGAAGAAAAAACAACAAGCAATTCAAAAACCAGGAAGCCATTTCATGTGGGCTCTTAATTAGGACTTTGTCAGAAGCAGCCTTGACACAGATAAGTCAACACATAGAGCAAGTTTTATGGTAAAACCTCAGCGTGCGTGGAGAGTTACAGATATGAGACAGAGTGTGGGAAAATGGCCCAGGGCACCTACTGCAGACCAAACAAAGTGGGCTTGAGGAAATGTTTCAGGTGGCAACTCCCAGCCGTTTTTGTGTGAATTTAACATGAGCTGGGCAGACCCTGGGCAGCACGGTGGTGTGGTGGTTAACATCGTTCCTTCTCACCTCCAGGCCTTGGGTCTGTGTGCGTGAAGTTTGCATATTCTCCCTGTGCTTGGCGGGTTTTCTCCGGGTTCTCCGGTTTCCTCCTACAGTCCAAAGACATGCAGGTTAGGTTGATTGGGTTCTTCATATTGCCTGTAGTGTGGGTGTGTGTGCGTGCACCCTGTAGTGGGTTGGTGCCCTGCCTTGTACCTCCTGGGATGGGCTCCAGGCTTTCTGCAACCCTGAATAGGAGAAGCGGTATAAAGAATGGATGGATGGGCAGACCCCATTTTTGCAGTTCTGATGCCTCCCTGGTCCCCAGTACCACACATTACAGGCTGAGCAGCAAGGTTCCTTACCCCCCTCCATACTGTATTTGTATTTTCCTGGTAACCACCCATCTATTATTCAGACTTATATTACTAGTGAGTCATGTCACAGCTACAACAGATAGCCTTCGACAGTCTGGGGTGTGTTGAAAAACCATCACTGGAAACTGGAAAACCTCAGAATATCTATCACATTATCATTATTGCACTACTATAATTCCACCATTGTTTTGCATTTGCAGTTTTTCCCCAAAAGGTGAACACGGCTTACATAAATAAAAATTCAATCTGTCAATAATTCCAGTGCTAAGTACTACTCATTACACTTCCCATATGGCACTTATGCTGTTAAATATACGCATCACCGGCAGATGGCTGAAATATTCAGGACTGCTCTTTTGCTTCGTCTAAATCTTTCGTGTTTGCAACAACAAAGTCAACAAATCTTAGTCGCTGTAAAACCACAGAACCAGATGGGTAGTTTAATGAAAGGAAAGCAAAAAGGCAGAACCCTGCTGCCTTCCACATGATTTACAATTTCTTAGTCCAGTAAAAACCAGTTTGCATGCTTTACTGTTTTTGCATAAAACGTTATCATATTACCTTATGTGTTTGCTTTGTTCATATTCAGAAGCATTAACCAACACTAACAAAAAGAATTGTTAATTTGAAATTCCTGGTATTATGTAGCAGAACATTAGCTGTGGCCAGATGTGCTGGGAGACATTTAGCTTTAGGCCATCAAAATTGTCACAAGGAAGGTATGGAATTTCAACTTGGCACATTCGAAACCGGTGACAACTGTAATTAACTGTGACAACTAAATGTTCAGGTGTAACATATAATTGTGTGGGTAACGGGGGTATAGTCCAACAATGTTGTTAAAATTAATGATATTTCAACATATAATTTCATGTGTCTGGCTCCCACTCCGATTCTGTTATAAGAGTTGTGTTGGAATTGTTCAATAGCCACTGGAAAAACCAAGGCAGTGACCACTAGCAGTGATCAAAAGGACTACACGTTATGAAATGGAAACATAAAAAAGTACAACTACAATTAAAATTTTCATTTCAACAGATCACCAAAACCACCAGTATCTGTCTGGTAGCTTACTTAATGAGCTTTTTACTTGTGAACGACCGTGTCTTGTTTTCCCTAGTCAAAACTGCCTGGCATACAAAAATGGTAAAAATAGAAGGACTTCAAACTGCCATAGTCTGATCATGACTTCTGATTTGAATCAGGTATCTAACACAGTCAGTTTTACCTGCTTTACGTTATTGTGAGGAATCATTTATGCCCATTTTGACGACTTTGTAAACTTTCGTAAAGCCTACCGACAATTCAAACCTCCCGCCCATCTCAGAAAGTCTGTTTTTACTGTCTCTTATTACTGCACTGTAAAATACATTGATCTAAAACACAAAGACACAGAGAAGCATCCATACAGAAATGGTAATAAGGCCCTGAAATAACAGTTAGCATCAGCGACGCAGTACATTGGGAGACCCTGCGCAGCTGGGTGTCCCCACTGTTGTGATCTTCTGACAGGGTGGGTATTTCATAAGTTTTAATTGCATTCCTGCCACCGCTGAGGTGCAGACATCCTGCTGATTTCATAATGATATTCTTCTAGAACAAGTCTTTTGTCATCATCTCCCAATCAATATCACAATTCCCTCTCGATGGCAGATTAAACAGATATGTCTGTAACTTTTGAAACATTTTTTCTACACGTCAGGCAAGTTTGTTAATAAAAACTATGAAGTTAGATGCTTTTGATGATCGGTTTTCTGCGTCACTCAGTTAGCCCTGCAAGATACTTAGGGTACCTGAAATGTTTTTATGTCGTGCAATTTTCAGTTAATGAGTTACAGTATATAAGCTATGCTTCACTCAGTTCTACGTTTCATTAGTGTAAAATTTCTTTTCACACGAACCCTGAGAGCCTATTTGCTGTAAGGTGCGTGACATCAGTAATTCTGATCTTAGAGGCAGAACTGAACAAAATTGCCAGGTCCCTTTTTCATTTTTCCCAAAACACATGTATTGTCATAATGCCTGTACTAGGGCAATTTGTTTTGCTCTCCAGATGTATTTCATAATGCAACTAATCATATTTTGTCTTTGAACTGTCAGCAGATCCTATAAGATATCAGAAAAAACTAATAGTTAGAAGGTGAGCTGCAGAGGGGTTGAAACCTATAGGACAATTCCAAGGGCTGGTGACTGGCAGGGGCATATAGTCTGTCATGGAGCCCAAAATCTCTAGTTGTGCCCTTAAAACTTATACTGATAAAAAAAGTAGGGCAGCTGCCAATTTGTGATGCCTTAAGGTAGACCTGTGTGTGTGTGTGTGTGTGTTTGTGCGCACATGTGTTTATGTCACAGCTCACACATGGTGCCACAACTCACAATGATTAGTATGACAAGTCTGGTTAATTTCCAATTATTTTTTAAACAATAAGAATAATTCTACTGCTAAAATTATATTTAAATTCTGAAGTTAAAAGTGTAATGAGCTGCCTATTTCTATTAGACAGGCCTCCTCTTTTTCTGCTTTTAAGACTTATCTTAAGACTTTCTTATTTTCCCTGGCTTTTAATGTAGCATGACTCTTGTAAATTGACCTTGGCAACCCACAGTGAGTGTAGATTGTCCTGTTGCTGTACTGTTCTTTTTTTGTTGTTTTAACACTATTTTTTATTTTCTGCTCTTAATACTCTATTTATTTATTTTGTATTGGTTTTAATTGGTTTAAATTTTAATGTGCCACTGTATTTTTACTTTGTTATTGTCCATAATGTCTTTGCCTTATTTGCTTATTTTTCAGCACTTTGGTCAACAGTGTTGTGCTTTAATGTGCTATATAAATAAATCTGACATTGACATTGATAAGTAAGAAGGAAAAATAAACACGCTCATACACTACTGACGATTTTGAGTCAGCAGTGCATATACTTGGACTTAAAGAATAAAACATATTCAAGCACAGAAAAAACAGTCCTGGTTGTGTCAGATATTAGTAGCACCCCTTTTCCATTTTAATTTCAAATAATTTCACCACTAATAGTATCTATGGCAAATACAACCAAACATTGACATACTGTTGATGCTGCTATAAACTTCACCAAGTACTAAATCATTATGATGTGTATTTAACATAAGCAGCACAAAGAATTAAATAAAAATGATATCAATTTAATTTGATAAAGTTTAAGTTGGCTCTAAAGCAATAGTTGGTGCGCTATAGTAAGTGAGTGTAATAAGAGGGATAGGGATCACTGCTGGCTTTATCACCACGAGGATTAAACTTTGTAGATGGAAAAGACAATGTTGCGTTATCTGGAGAGAAGTTTTACCCTAAGAAATTGTTCATCAACAGGGGATTCTTAGGTCATGCAGCTATAAAACAGCTGAATGGTGATTTTCCTTTTTGTAATTGCATGGATGAATGATATGTGAAAATTGTAGTGCTGTGTCTAACACGGCAGCGTGGTGTTCCCCGTGGCCTGAGAGGCTCGCCTCTGCCTCACAGCTGACAGATGACAAGTTTCAGATACTAACAGTAGTCTGAGCTTGAAGCATTCTATGCTCCTGATTTTCATAATGCACTTATGCCTTAAGCAACATCAGGAAATAATTATAGACTTTAAATAACACAGTTTAACCTATTAATATTTAATTAAAGGTTGTGCCAAATCAGCTCGGAGACTTGACAGGACATGGTTTATTCCTTCAGAATTGTGGGTTTGATTATGGCGTGGGTGTGTGTGAGTGTGTGTGTGTGTGTGTGTGTGTGTGTGCATGTGTGTAGTTTGAGTGTTCCCCTGTAGCTGTGTGGGTTTTCCTTTTGGTGCACTGGGTTTCTCCAGCAGACTAACATCATACAGCTGAGATGAAATAGTGTCACTTAGATTGTGTCTGTCCTGCATTCCTGATGTTTACAGAACTGACCATGACTGTGGACTGGATAGTGGTTTTGGAATGCAAATGAAATGTAAAATTTAGGCGTATAGGTATGTTTTGTTTATGAGGAGCCCTGATGGAATGTAAGAATAGTCAGCAATTAATTTTATCCTTTTAAAGACCCAAAGTAGTATTTTTTTATGCTTTTTTCTTAACTCTACAAAATACCTGTGTCTTTTGACTGTTAATTTCAAATTCTACTAAATGCCTAATCTGATTTAAAATAGATAATAGTTTTTTTCCTTAATCATGTTCCATTTTAATACTGATCACTTTCACATATTTAACTACTCAGGAAGCCACAGTTAACCCTACAGTGCATATTTTATTAGTTTTGCTTATGCTCATGTGTAAAAATCTCCTAGTGCAGACAGAAGTAAAAGCAGAAAGCAAACCATCTGCTAACTCTAGAGAACAATTAGGGTGTTTTGCAAGTTTCTTCAGGTTCTTTAAAAAAATGTCAATCAATTTCTCAATATTTCTTTGTGGTATAATTTTGCTGAAGATTTATAAAATATCTATACACTGAGACTTCAAAAATGTTCAATTTCTCACCCTAACCTTGATGATACAGTGAAGCTGAGCTAGGCTCAGTATGAAAAATGTTGCTGATGCAGTTTTCTGTTGTCTATTTTGTAGCAAATGGTTTTCATGTCCCCTGATCCATGTTTTTTGTTTTATCTGAGCTGCATGACCTTAATAAGAGTCTGTTCCTGCCAGCATCTGTTTCTGTTCTCCTTACATAATTGCCCAGGACGTTTGCCCACTCCCCAGTCCCAGAGGGGTACCCAGCATTTTTTTTTATTCTCAGTGGTGTGTTAAACATCAGGTTCTTTCCCTCCCAAAGTCCATAGGTCACACGACCATTGGATCGTTTTGGAAAGGTCATTCATATATAGCATTCCTGTTAATAAGCTATGTTAGGCCATGTTGAAAAATATTAATTTTAAATTAGCTGTTTTATTTTATTTTATTTGGTAAGCCTTCAGGCAGCAGTCAGTGTGCAAAGTGAGTTCTGTAGTAAGGTAATGTGCAGTATCATGTTTGTTTTGCCTTTATGTCTGTTTACAGGTTTACTTTATTTCTTAAATCGTTTAAATATTTGTTAATTATTTCTTATGCACTGGCAAGAGTAGCTACCAAATTTCATTGTTCCTTGTGGGCAGTGACAATAAAGATCTATCTCTTATCTTATCTTATGTGTGAAGTAAGGTGATCAAATGGGTGAGATTTTCTGCATAAGTCAATTTGAATGCCTGCTAAGAATACAACTGACAAAAAAGATTAAAGTTTTCAATAAACATGCAGTGGTACCTGCTGGGTGGGGACACAGGAGATGGATTCACCCCAGCCACCTCTGAATACTAATAAAGTTTACAGCAAAGCATGGTCAAGAAGACAAATGTGGTGCCCAATCACTGCTCCAGCAGGGCACAAAAATGAGAAGATGGACAAACACAGAAATGTGACAGAAACACAAGCAGGAAGCACTGGGCACCTAGCAGAAAGGGACACAAATTCAACATCATTCCTCCAGATGAAAATTATATATTCTTATTTATTCCTCTGTCAAGGAGCTACCTTATATGCTAAACATACAATAGTAATTATATTAACTTTGTTTTATTAGTAGTACAATAAAACTGTTTTGTTTTGTGATCATTATATGATAATTCTACATTTTAACTGTACAATTTTTTTACATGGTTATAATGAAGTGTCAAATTTAACAAATTCCTGATGTGACTTTTGTTATGTGTATATATATATTGGTTTAAATGGTATTTACATGCCAAACACATATAGTTACACTCGACTATGCCTCTATCAGTCTGGAAATGTGCCTTTAAAATACTTTCACATTTGCTCTTCTATGTGAACTGTCAGCTCCATATCATAGAGTGAACTGAAGCTGACAATTTGGATAAAGTGTGAAGTGCTTGGAGTTTCTGTAGCCTTTTAGGTTTCCTGCACCCTCAGAGCTGTTTCTCTGTTTGCCTCCTTAGACTGAAGTCAAGGACAGTGAAGACGTGAGGCTGGGAGGCCACCAAAACCTCTGAGCTGGCCCTTCCTTTCTCCAGCACGGCCCTTCTTCCTCCACCTCCTCCTCTGCCTCCTCCTCTGCTTCTCCCTCCCTCTACTCTTTCAGGCTCCTTCCTTGGCCTCAGCTTGGAGGGCTGCAAACAGCAATTTGTAATATAAAACTTGGGATGGAATATATTTTAGATCAAGGGGAGAATGATCCATGTACATGTGTTTCTTTGGAGTGCAACAGACTAGCAAAACACTCTATACACAGCAGTTTTTCAACAGGAAACACCTCTGGGAAAATAAAAGATGATGGCATATTTCACTGATCATACTGGTGGTGATAGTGGCGGAGATGATGTTATTGTGATGGTAATGATGACAGCAGTGACAATTACACTTCCTTGCTACCGTGGTGTTCTGTGATACCTATTTCTGTATGTATTTTATTAGCCATGGAGATAATTATTTCCAGCGTTAAGAAAAAAAAAACCTTCTGAGGTGCACAGCAATCATTGTTGAGACGTCACAAGCACCTGGGTGCTAATTAAGAGGTATTCAACAAAACAAAGACGATGTTATTTTCTACACGCAGCAGAGTTTTGGACACTTTTAAAAGGACTGATGTTTCTTGTTAGAAAACACGGTTTACTCTTCAAAGAATTCAAAGCGTATTTAAAAAATTGACAAAATACTGTAATTATATTGTAATGAAGACACAGGGTAAAAATGACACTTTTACAATATCCCCTGAATGCATCTTCATCATTTGTCTGTGGGTCATCCCATACAAGTCATTCAGTTGGGACCAGAAGTTACACGTCTAGTTTTTCTAATACATTCAGACACGGCTGTCTATTTTCCAAGATAAAAAAAAGAAAACTTGGCCATCATACGATCTGCCAAAGTGGGCCTCTTCTCTAAGCTAAATCAAGGCCATCTTTTCAAAGAAAACTATTTTAAAGAAGATTTTTGAGAACGACATCTTTCTCTCTTCCGGCTGACTAAGCACTTCCAGTGTGCCGAGAAGCCACTGGATGTGCTCTCAGAACCCCTTGCTCTCTGTTAATCTGATTCACATTGACCTCAGTTGGTTTCTGCTTTATTCAGTCTGCGCATTTCACAAAAAGGGGACCTGACAAGAGCAAAGGGCCTTCAACGCTCACATCTCTTTTCTTTCATGTTGATTGGTTCAGTGTGGCCCATTGACGTGAGTAGCTTGGCATTGCTGAGAGATTGAGCCCTGCATGCTGCAACCAACTCAGGCCCTGAAGCACTGACCAGCCCCTCGTACCTGAGGCGAGAGCAACCGAAGGCTGGGCCTGCTCTCTCAGCGCACCAGCGGGGTTGGGGGCAGGGGCGTACGTACCCCCGTGCCGGCTGGATTCCCCCCACTGCGGCCTTGCACGATCCCTTCGCGTGCTTCCTTGCGTTCTGAAACAGCGATGCGCTACAACACCTGCAGTGTTTTCTTAGGGAGAGAAGAGGATGCCAGGTTTCCATAGTAATGTCAGAGGGCAGAATAGCTAGAGCATAGAATGGCAAGGGGGACGTGAGTGTTTCTTAGTCAGCTCAGTTTAAAGGCACAGTGACACACTGACAACCAAAATCTGGGGATAGAAGCCAGTAAAATATATTTTGATAACTTCTGACAGTTTTGTATTGGTCTGAATTAGTAGTTATGCAAATATGATTAGCAAATGCATTCAACAAAGGAGAAACAATTGCTTTTTATAAATAAATAGTTAACTGCAATAAGCAAAATTGTTGCCAGCACTAGAAAATAGTTTAATCAATTTTGGTAATATATTTTGAAATTTAGAACTGTTCCGATTAAAAAAAAAAAAAATCACAAGAACTGAGTAATTCTGTATACAGTTTGTACCGTAATAGTGTTTTCTGGGTGGCTGAACTAGTATTTAAGTTACTGTGTAGGTGTCATCAGTCATATACGTAGAACAGACTGCTTTCAACTTTGGTTATCAAGGCAAAATCTCAGGAAGCAACAATGTATAGTGGTGGGTCGTAAAGGGTCGGTGACATCGAACATTAACAATGAACAAAAAAATGTTCTGCTCAGCGCTTTCTCACCTTCAGGGTTTGTTAGGCATATGTAATGCAGACTACTGGCACGCTCTTTTCTGACAGCTGACTTTTTTCCATTTGCAGCGTCACGGGTAGCCTGCTAACTCACCACGATGAGATCAGTGCTGCTGACGCAACTCGTGAGCAAATTCACTTGACACTGCGCCGTTTCTCGGCTATTCGGCATCTCCCAGGCTCACGCTCAGAAACTTGACTTTGTTCCATCCATCACCTCGGCGGGTGGCCTCCTTAATTATCAGTGTGGGGGGAGGTGTCTCCCCCACTGAGATATCAAAAACGTCAAATGCAGTGGCCATGGCACGTGGGCAAACGTGATCAATACATAGGTCACTGGAAGGAAACAGCATTCAATTGTTCATTTGAAGGACACAGTTGATGTTGTTGACAACACAATAAAATTGGAAAAAGTAGTTATTGGCATGTTCTGGTGTTCAGGAGTGGACAGCTTGGACTGGTTGGAGCTGCTGTGATGGATCTGGTGCAGATGAGTAGTTCGTGGGGTTATTTAGTTGTGGAAACCCTTGAATACAATTGCTGTTGATTCATAGGTTATCTACTTATCCTCTCATATTTATCATAACACATTTTTGTTCACCAAGACATTAAGTTTTTAAACCATGCATGCCTGCTTATGCAAATGTTTTCTGCACTTTGAAATAGGCATCGATGAAAAGTTCGATGCACTGCATAAGATACTTTCAATTTGTGTAATTACATTTTTGCACTGATATTTAAACTGTCACCAGCTATATGGATGAAAAGCGGTCAGTGAAAATGATGGAGAAGTTTCTGCATGTGAATGAATGTGTTTTCAGTATAGCAATGAGAAAATGAATGAAATGGAACTACTGCGCTTGTGATTACTTTACGATCAGGTATGTAACCAATATTGTAGGTCTGGGGCTTAATGACATAGAATATCTGGCTTTTGTAAATTCTCGCTTGCAATCCAAGTGGGTATATGTTGAACACTAAGTACTTGAAGAGGAACAGAAACAAACTCAAATTGCATCCTTGCTCATTTCAGTGCCAGGTCCCATAACTTACACAAATGTCTGTCATCCTAGTTAAAGGGGTCAGTTTGAACAGGACGACATCAGTGGTCCCATTGGTTCAGCATGCATCATAGATAGGTAGTCCATTTAAACAGAAAGTCTGTTGTGCAACAAAAAATAATATTCCTGTCAATGACAGACGTTTGTCTCTGATGACAGCAAAGCACTCTGGGTGCTGCTTACGTTTCTCCCCCCTGGAACCCTTTGGTTCTCTCACAGGCTGATCTGGGAGAGGAAGAGGAGAACTATAGAGGGAGAAGGGGTGATTCACACAAAGGGCAAAGCAATGTGTGGCCATACTTGCAAACATATACACTGGACTTGCATAATGTATATAAAATGTTGATTTCATTGCTTACATTTTTTATAAGGTCACACAGCCGCCGTTCCCAC
Organism: Chitala chitala; assembly: GCA_025773905.1. Lineage (NCBI taxonomy): Eukaryota > Metazoa > Chordata > Actinopteri > Osteoglossiformes > Notopteridae > Chitala > Chitala chitala. The sequence continues at coordinate 2,919 of JABJVR010016755.1, read as the reverse complement.
GTCTGATCTTTCTTACTTGCTGATATGTTAGATGTTTCTGATGATGATGTTTCCTCTCCTTATCTTTTTAAGGAGTGTCATAACTCTTTTAATGGCTACATCTCTTCCCCCCTCTGTACCTTTAAATAACGCATACTCCTTCTGGACAACATCCGGCATCATTAAAAACATCTGCAAAACGAAGGCCTTCCCCACATTTCACTGATTCAAAATTTGAAACAGCAACAAATGGAAAATCATCACTCGGTGCCATTCTGTTCACATTTTATATTCACCTCAATTAGCAAGGATAGAGTAAAACGATGTTGTATTGTTCATATGTAATCCTCCTCATATCCCTGAAAAACAAGATAACGGAATGACTTATTGTTAAAGAAATGACAAGCTGTCAAAAGGTCAGAACGAAATGAACAAAAAAGGCAAAATAAATGTTTAAAATTGTGGTGTGGTGTCAACACCAGTCTGAACCACTTTTGCCTTGCACGTAAGAAATATATAAAAATAAATGAAAATAAAATTAAAGCAGATTGTTTGCAAAAGGATGACGTCACCGAGACAGTACTAGTATAGAAACTGAGTGCTAAGTGTTATCCATTCCTCTGCATGGGAACAAGAGGAACATAGGAGCGTGTGAAGTCAGTGACTGGTGTGAGGGACAGGGGTCAGCTAAGACAGGTATGACGCTAAATTTGATTTCAGTGGGGCAGTGCAATATACTCATGATCTGAGGTTAGAAAAAACGCCTTGAGTTTGTTTTGATTCATCTGTTTCAAACAAAGGAAATACACAAAAGCCACTGAATCGTGCCAAAAAAAATGCATTCTGGAAGCTAGGAGAACAATCCCAATAACTGCTTTACAACTCTAAATGTGCAGCTGTGTGTTGTCTGCAGGGAACTTCAAACTTACTGAAACTGTGTCCAAAAGATGTGTTTGAGATACGTAAATGTGTACTGTATATAGATCTTCATAACTGTTTCACATGTAACTTCTGTTTTCCTGAAATGGGCACCATTTTCATTTTGATGTGCCAAATGAAATGGGGGGAAAAAAATACTGTGGAACTGTTTTATTTACTTCATTTAAAATTTGTCTGTCATGCATTTGCCATTTTTTATATTATGTGTTTAGCTCATTTGGAGAAAATGCTGTGACAATATAAAAAGGGAATGCTTATGCAAGATTTGTTGCAGGGAAAGTGATATTTAACTGGTATATTCAACTGGTATGGTCACTCACTTTAAGGTGGTATTTATTCTGTTTAAAAGCAGAGGAGAAATAACTAGTTTCACCTGACAGGAAGATATGACTTCATGATCTAAGGCTATGAACACATGAGTAAAAACTAATGCGGTGGTATGTATTATGTGGAAGAGGTGCCAGAGAGCTAACTTGTGTCTTTCACAAATTCTTACAATTATTTACATATAATGAATTAATTATTCTAATCTTGAGATTTCATTACCTTGAGATATATAAAAAAAATCTCCATATAATGTTTGCCTGGGTGAAAAATATTGTAGCAGTTTTTGTTTGAAAATGTCATATGGTGTTCATGATTTTCAGCAAAATACCCTGGGGGTAATGCATTATGAACGTTTGATATCTGGAAAGCTGCAATCCTCTGAAATTCCCAGGTCATCTGTGTGAATCAGCTTCACAGATCTAAAACATCATGTCTGATATGAAGATTCATTCAAAAAGTCAAATAAAACCAGTTTGACTCAAAAACAAATGTGCATTGTTTATTTCATCATTGTCAATTTCTGGTTAAACCTTTATGAATACAAAAGGGTTACGTTACAACGCAGGGCAGATGACCTGTTGTGTGACATGCTGTAATTTCTTCAGGTAAGCTCTTCAATGCAAACTGAAGCAAGAACTCTTAACTATTGCTGGGTGACCAAATGCTCAATTGTAATGGCATCTGCATTTCATCTGCAAATGATCGATAGTGATTCATATGTTGATCTGTATGAAAGCTGAGCACAGTACCTTGGCACTGCAGTAACTGGGAAAAATAAACATGAAGGCACTAAGCTATGTAATTTGTGTAAAAAAAGGCAGAATATAAACAATAAAGCACGAAGTGTTAACTGATGTGAAAGTAAACAGATTGGTGAAGACATGAAGGATTGTGTTTTATTGAGTAACACCACCTTCATATATACATTAAACAGTATCACGTCCTAATGTCATACAGTTACTGTGTCAGAGTATTGTGGCATCAGTCATACACTAACAGTTTTCATATAGTGTTATCGTAAAGTAAATGTCATACCTTTGTATTGTGATGTAGTTAGAGTGGCATTGCAGTAATGTAGATGTAGTGGAGTAAGAAACGCCGCTGTGACAAGATTCTGATTATTCCTCCAAGAAAGGGACTTGGGTCTTTAGCTCAGCAAGCTAATCCTCTTGTCTGTTAACTCAGCAAGCTGTGGCTACATGGATTTGAGCCTCAACAGGGTCACTGCCATTACATAATACTGAGACAGTGTTTCACTGTGATAGTGTCATACCACAGCAGTGGCGTTTGGCTTACAGTGGCAGTCTTGCACTCTGGTGAGAGCAGCATCTTCACACTGTAGTCATAACACCCATTTTCTCCCTAACAGCCCTCAAAAGGTAGCTGCGAGTCTGCAGTTCATGACGGCAGTTGAGGATCACGGTAAACACAGTACGGTCCGGCAGCCCTCCTTCTGTGGCTCAGTGTAAACACGTAATGAGCGACGGAGGAAGTGGAATGACAAAGACACGACCCAAGAGAAACTACACTGGGAATTGCCTGCACCCATGGCTACGTCCGGACACTATTTATTGACTTCAGTTCTGCCTTTAATACTATTAACCCCATCAAACTTTTCAGTAAACTCAGGGACATGGACATTGACACCAGCCTCTGCTTCTGGATCCAGAGTTT